>JAIZAY010000455.1:0-46264 GCA_029531755.1 Holothuria leucospilota | reverse complement strand
CTAACCAGCTTATAAAGATACAAATTATTAACTGAATATGCTACAATGATGTATGCAAATGCTTTTCTCAATGTGAAAATGCGATAAATTTGTTAGGTTATGGACAAACCTTTTTAGTACGCATTTCATCCTATGCTTTAAAAAGAATGCTGATATTTTAGGGTTATTCAACGTTATAAGGGTACCCATTCATTACAATCAAAAAACAGGTTTTCCTGATGGCACCAATAAGGTTGATGGATAAGGTTTTTCTTTCATATCACAAAAAGCTTTCGAGGAAGACAATGTTCTAAGGAGGAAATGAGCACTCACGATTACTGAAAAGAATGACTCTATTGGTTGATTTTATGGCAGAAAACAATAAAATTGAAATTATAACCAAATTAATCTACTCACGATGGGCAATGGCGGACTATATCAATTCCCTAAACAGTGAAATATTGATGTTGAAAAAAACACTTTTTCAACAGACTAAAGTCAATCTTCAACAAATAATAGAAGCAATGGAAGTTTTGATTCTATAATTGAGCTCATTGCTGAGAATTGAAACAACCTCAGGCCAACAAATCAAGTTTCTACTTCATACTGGGCTATTATTCAGTCAATGGGCTAGATGTCATTTGCTATGTGTAGAATAATGATGAGACTTCAGACTCTGTAGAAAGGGTCTAGTTAAAAGCTTCAGCCCACAGCCTGGACTACAGTTTGCTCTGTTGATAAGAGTGGTAACGAAGGCAAAAAAAAAAAAAAATCAAACAGTAACGGCCCAAAACTTAAAACATATAATAAACAAAATCACTGAATTGGCCAGCAATTTTTGATTAAGGAGGGAATTTCTTCAAATCTGGTGTGATTTTAAGCTTACTGTGACATCCTTAGGAACAAATTTATACTCCATGAAAGCTCACCTTCACTCTCTTGAGTTTCCTCTTGGGTTTCTATTCCTTCTAATTCCTCATGAAGTTGCAAGCGACCACAATCCTTGAGGAGATCATGGACCTTTGTCATTTCTATAAAGAAAAAAATAAATGTCCATTTGTAACATTCAATAGTACATAGAATGGGAATAATTGGGCAATGCTGCTGTGTTGGTTTACAACAGTGTAGTTGCTAAAATGTGAAAATTGTTTCGTTTTTCTTCAGTGTAAGCTGGCATACTTTTGCGACTTGAATGGTTTCAAATATTTTTTTATGTAAAACTACATATCCCTGTTCTATGTTCTATACATTATTAGCCCTACACAGTCCACTAAGACTTACAATTTTCACATCTTCAGTCAAAAATTACACATCTTTATGAGCTTTGATTTGTGCTTGCCTGCATGAGTGAATCATCTAGCTGCAAAGTTAACACAATGGGGTGATTTGTATGTCGCATTGGGCCTTTTAGGAGACATATACTTAATCATGCCAATGACTTTTAGTCCTCATGTATGTCCTGTTTTTAACATTATGGGGTTATTCAGATGTCATTATGGGGCTAAAATCAATCAATACAATTCACCAAACCACACACCCTGTAATCAAGTATGAATATTAACACAAAGAGGCAAGTCATATGTCTACCCAGCTTATAAAGATACAAATAATTAACTGAATATGCTACAATGATGTATGCAAATGCTTTTCTCAATGTGAAAATGCGATAAATTTGTTAGGTTATGGACAAACCTTTTTAGTACGCATTTCATCCTATGCTTTAAAAAGAATGCTGATATTATAGGGTTATTCAACGTTATAAGGGTACCCATTCATTACAATCAAAAAACAGGTTTTCCTGATGGCACCAATAAGGTTGATAGATAAGGTTTTTTCTTTCATATCACAAAAAGCTTGCGAGGTAAACAATGTTCTAAGGAGGAATTGAGCACTCAGGATTACTGAAAAGAATGACTCTATTGGTTGATTTTTATGGGCAGAAAACAATAAAATTGAAATTATAACCAAATTAATCTACTCTCGATGGGCAATGGCGGACTATATCAATTCCCTACACAGTGAAATATTGATGTTGAAAAAAACACTTTTTTCAACAGACTAAAGTCAATCTTCAACAAATAATAGAAGCAATGGAAGTTTTGATTCTATAATTGAGCTCATTGCTGAGAATTGAAACAACCTCAGGCCAACAAATCAAGGTTCTATTTCATACTGGGCTATTATTCAGTCAATGGGCTAGATGTCATTTGCTATGTGTAGAATAATGATGAGATTTCAAACTCTGTAGAAAGGGTCTAGTTAAAAGCTTCAGCCCACAGCCTGGACTACAGTTTGCTCTGTTGATAAGAGTGGTAACGAAGGCAAAAAAAAAAAAGATCAAACAGTAACGGCCCAAAACTTAAAACATATAATAAACAAAATCACTGAATTGGCCAGCAATTTTTGATTAAGGATGTAATTTCTTTCAAATCTGGTGTGATTTTAAGCTTACTGTTACATACTTAGGAACAAATTTATACTCCATGAAAGCTCACCTTCACTCTCTTGAGTTTCCTCTTGAGTTTCCTTGTGTGTTTCCTCTTGGGTTTCTATTCCTCCTAATTCCTCATGAAGTTGCAAGCGACCACAATCCTTGAAGAGATCATGGACCTTTGTAATTTCTATAAAAAAAAAAATAAATGTCCATTTGTAACATTCAATAGTACATAGAATGGGAATAATTGGGCAATGCTGCTGTGTTGGTTTACAACAGTGTAGTTGCTAAAATGTGAAAATTGTTTCGTTTTTCTTCAGTGTAAGCTGGCATACTTTTGCGACTTGAATGGTTTCAGATATTTTTTTATGTAAACCTACATATCCCTGTTCTATGTTCTATACATTATTAGCCCTACACAGTCCACTAAGACTTACAATTTTCACATCTTCAGTCAAAAATTACACATCTTTATGAGCTTTGATTTGTGCTTGCCTGCATGTGTGAATCATCTAGCTGCAAAGTTAACACAATGGGGTGATTTGTATGTCGCAATGGGCCTTTTAGGAGACATATACTTAATCATGCCAATGACTTTTAGTCCTCATGTATGTCCTGTTTTTAACATTATGGGGTTATTCAGATGTCATTATGGGGCTAAAATCAATCAATACAATTCACCAAACCACACACCCTGTAATCAAGTATGAATATTGACACAAAGAGGCAAGTCATATGTCTACCCAGCTTATAAAGATACAAATTATTAACTGAATATGCTACAATGATGTATGCAAATGCTTTTCTCAATGTGAAAATGCGATAAATTTGTTAGGTTATGGACAAACCTTTTTAGTACACATTTCATCCTATGCTTTAAAAAGAATGCTGACATTTTAGGGTTATTCAACGTTATAAGGGTACCCATTCATTACAATCAAAAAACAGGTTTTCCTGATGGCACCAATAAGGTTGATAGATAAGGTTTTTTCTTTCATATCAAAAAAAGCTTTCGAGGTGGACAATATTCTAAGGAGGAATTGAGCACTCACGATTACTGAAAAGAATGACTCTATTGGTTGATTTTATTGGGCAGAAAACATTAAAATTGAAACTGTAACCAAATTAATCTACTCACGATGGGCAATGGCGGACTATATCAATTCCCTACACAGTGAAATATTGATGTTGAAAAAAACACTTTTTTCAACAGACTAAAGTCAATCTTCAACAAATAATACAAGCAATGGAAGTTTTGATTCTATAATTGAGCTCATTGCTGAGAATTGAAACAACCTCAGGCCAACAAATCAAGTTTCTATTTCATACTGGGCTATTATTCAGTCAATGGGCTAGATGTCATTTGCTATGTGTAGAATAATGATGAGATTTCAAACTCTGTAGAAAGGGTCTAGTTAAAAGCTTCAGCCCACAGCCTGGACTACAGTTTGCTCTGTTGATAAGAGTGGTAACGAAGGCAAAAAAAAAAAAAGATCAAACAGTAACGGCCCAAAACTTAAAACATATAATAAACAAAATCACTGAATTGGCCAGCAATTTTTGATTAAGGATGTAATTTCTTTCAAATCTGGTGTGATTTTAAGCTTACTGTGACATACTTAGGAACAAATTTATACTCCATGAAAGCTCACCTTCACTCTCTTGAGTTTCCTCTTGAGTTTCCTTGTGTGTTTCCTCTTGGGTTTCTATTCCTCCTAATTCCTCATGAAGTTGCAAGCGACCACAGTCCTTGAAGAGATCATGGACCTTTGTCATTTCTATAAAGAAAAAAAAAAATGTCCATTTGTAACATTCAATAGTACATAGAATGGGAATAATTGGGCAATGCTGCTGTGTTGGTTTACAACAGTGTAGTTGCTAAAATGTGAAAATTGTTTCGTTTTTCTTCAGTGTAAGCTGGCATACTTTTGCGACTTGAATGGTTTCAAATATTTTTTTATGTAAACCTACATATCCCTGTTCTATGTTCTATACATTATTAGCCCTACACAGTCCACTGAGACTTACAATTTTCACATCTTCAGTCAAAAATTACACATCTTTATGAGCTTTGATTTGTGCTTGCCTGCATGTGTGAATCATCTAGCTGCAAAGTTAACACAATGGGGTGATTTGTATGTCGCAATGGGCCTTTTAGGAGACATATACTTAATCATGCCAATGACTTTTAGTCCTCATGTATGTCCTATTTTTAACATTATGGGGTTATTCAGATGTCATTATGGGGCTAAAATCAATCAATACAATTCACCAAACCACACACCCTGTAATCAAGTATTAATATTGACACAAAGAGGCAAGTCATATGTCTACCCAGCTTATAAAGATACAAATAATTAACTGAATATGCTACAATGATGTATGCAAATGCTTTTCTCAATGTGAAAATGCCATAAATTTGTTAGGTTATGGACAAACCTTTTTAGTATGCATTTCATCCTATGCTTTAAAAAGAATGCTGACATTTTAGGGTTATTCAACGTTATAAGGGTACCCATTCATTATAATCAAAACACAGGTTTTCCTGATGGCACCAATAAGGGTTGATAGATAAGGTTTTTTCTTTCATATCAAAAAAAGCTTTTGAGGTGGACAATATTCTAAGGAGGAATTGAGCACTCACGATTACTGAAAAGAATGACTCTATTGGTTGATTCTTTAGGGCAGAAAACATTAAAATTGAAATTGTAACCAAATTAATCTACTCACAATGGGCAATGGCAGACTATGTCAATTCCCTACACAGTGAAATATTGATGTTGAAAAAAACACTTTTTTCAACAGACTAAAGTCAATCTTCAACAAATAATACAAGCAATGGAAGTTTTGATTCAATAATTGAGCTCATTGCTGAGAATTGAAACAACCTCAGGCCAACAAATCAAGGTTCTATTTCATACTGGGCTATTATTCAGTCAATGGGCTAGATGTCATTTGCTATGTGTAGAATAATGATGAGACTTCAAACTCTGTAGAAAGAGTCTTGTTAAAAGCTTCAGCCCACAGCCTGGACTACAGTTTGCTCTGTTGATAGGAGTGGTAACGAAGGCAAAAAAAAAAAAAATCAAACAGTCATGGCCCAAAACTTAAAACATATAATAAACAAAATCACTGAATTCACCAGCAATTTTTGATTAAGGAGGGAATTTCGTCAAATCTGGTATGATTTTAAGCTTACTGTGACATACTTTGGAACAAATTTATACTCCATGAAAGCTCACCTTCACTCTCTTGAGTTTCCTCTTGAGTTTCCTCGTGTGTTTCCTCGTGTTTTTCTATTCCTTCTAATTCCTCATGAAGTTGCAAGCGACCACAATCCTTGAGGAGATCATGGACCTTTGTCGTTTCTATAAAGAAAAAAATAAATGTCCATTTGTAACATTCAATAGTACATAGAATGGGAATAATTGGGCAATGCTGCTGTGTTGGTTTACAACAGTGTAGTTGCTAAAATGTGAAAATTGTTTCGTTTTTCTTCAGTGTAAGCTGGCATACTTTTGCGACTTGAATGGTTTCAAATATTTTTTTTATGTAAATCTACATATCCCTGTTCTATGTCTATACATTATTAGCCCTACACAGTCCACTAAGACTTACAATTTTCACATCTTCAGTCAAAAATTACACATCTTTATGAGCTTTGATTTGTGCTTGCCTGTATGTGTGAATCATCTAGCTGCAAAGTTAACACAATGGGGTGATTTGTATGTCGCAATGGGCCTTTTAGGAGACATATACTTAATCATGCCAATGACTTTTAGTCCTCATGTATGTCCTGTTTTTAACATTATGGGGTTATTCAGATGTCATTATGGGGCTAAAATCAATCAATACAATTCACCAAACCACACACCCTGTAATCAAGTATTAATATTGACACAAAGAGGCAAGTCATACAGTATGTCTACCCAGCTTATAAAGATACAAATTATTAACTGAATATGCTACAAATAATGTGTGCAAATGCTTTTCTCAATGTGAAAATGCCATAAATTTGTTAGGTTATGGACAAACCTTTTTAGTACGCATTTCATCCTATGCTTTAAAAAGAATGCTGATATTTTAGGGTTATTCAACTTTATAAGGGTACCCATCCATTATAATCAAAAAACAGGTTTTCCTGATGGCACCAATAAGGTTGATAGATAAGGTTTTTTCTTTCATATCACAAAAAGCTTTCGAGGTGGACAATGTTCTAAGGAGGAATTGAGCACTCACGATTACTAAAAAGAATGACTCTATTGGTTGATTTTTAAGGGCAGAAAACATTAAAATTGAAATTATAACCAACTTAATCTACTCAAGATGGGCAATGGCAGACTATATCAATTCCCTACACAGTGAAATATTGATGTTAAAAGAAGCACTTTTTTCAACAGACTAAAGTCAATCTTCAACAAATAATACAAGCAATGGAAGTTTTGATTCTATAATTGAGCTCATTGCTGAGAATGGAAACAGCCTCAGGCCAACAAATCAAGTTTCTATTTCATACTGGGCTATTATTCAGTCAATGGGCTAGATGTCATTTGCTATGTGTAGAATAATGATGAGACTTCAAACTCTGTAGAAAGGGTCTAGTTAAAAGCTTCAGCCCACAGCCTGGACTACAGTTTGCTCTGTTGATAAGAGTGGTAACGAAGGCAAAAAAAAAAAAGATCAAACAGTAACGGCCCAAAACTTAAAACATATAATAAACAAAATCACTGAATTGGCCAGCAATTTTTGATTAAGGAGGGAATTTCTTCAAATCCCCCGGTGTGATTTTAAGCTTACTGTGACATACTTAGGAACAAATTTATACTCCATGAAAGCTCACCTTCACTCTCTTGAGTTTCCTCTTGAGTTTCCTCGTGTGTTTCCTCTTGGGTTTCTATTCCTCCTAATTCCTCATGAAGTTGCAAGTGACCACAATCCTTGAGGAGATCATGGACCTTTGTCATTTCTATGAAGAAAAAAAATAAATGTCCATTTGTAACATTCAATAGTACATAGAATGGGAATAATTGGGCAATGCTGCTGTGTTGGTTTACAACAGTGTAGTTGCTAAAATGTGAAAATTGTTTCGTTTTTCTTCAGTGTAAGCTGGCATACTTTTGCGACTTGAATGGTTTCAAATATTTTTTTATGTAAACCTACATATCCCTGTTATATGTTCTATACATTATTAGCCCTACACAGTCCACTAAGACTTACAATTTTCACATCTTCATCAAAAATTACACATCTTTATGAGCTTTGATTTGTGCTTGCCTGCATGTGTGAATCATCTAGCTGCAAAGTTAACACAATGGGGTGATTTGTATGTCACAATGGGCCTTTTAGGAGACATATACTTAATCATGCCAATGACTTTTAGTCCTCATGTATGTCCTGTTTTAAACATTATGGGGTTATTCAGATATCTTTATGGGGCTAATATCAATCAATACAATTCACAAAGCACACACCCTGTAATCAAGTATGAATATTGACACAAAGAGGCAAGTCATACAGTATGTCTACCCAGCTTATAAAGATACAAATTATTAACTGAATATGCTACAAATAATGTATGCAAATGCTTTTCTCAATGTGAAAATGGGATAAATTTGTTAGGTTATGGACAAACCTTTTTAGTATCACCATTTCATCCTATGCTTTAAAAAGAATGCTGATATTTTAGGGTTATTCAATGTTATAAGGGTACCCATTCATTATAATCAAAAAACAGGTTTTCCTGATGGCACCAATAAGGTTGATAGATAAGGTTTTTCTTTCATATCACAAAAAGCTTTCGAGGTGGACAATGTTCTAAGGAGGAATTGAGCACTCAGAATTACTGAAAAGAATGACTCTATTGGTTGATTTTTAAGGGCAGAAAACATTAAAACTGAAATTATAACCAAATTAATCTACTCAAGATGGGCAATGGCAGACTATGTCAATTCCCTACACAGTGAAATATTGATGTTAAAAGAAGCACTTTTTCTCAACAGACTAAAGTCAATCTTCAACAAATAATAGAAGCAATGGAAGTTTTGATTCTATAATTGAGCTCATTGCTGAGAATTGAAACAACCTCAGGCCAACAAATCAAGGTTCTATTTTATACTGGGCTATTATTCAGTCAATGGGCTAGATGTCATTTGCTATGTGAAGAACCAGAAAGCCAAAGGCTCAGTGATTCCTTGCCGCTGAAATGCATTCTTTCTTTCAAATTGACAGTGTTTGAAAGATTTGTCTTTACAATTTAGGCACAGAATGTCAAGGATTCATTTAACAAAGATCAAAATACACTTATATCATGTTGATAACCTACAAATCCCAACAAGCACTGACCCCCAGTGACCCCGGATGACCTTTGACCTCAACCAAAATCAAAAGGGTTCTTCAATTCTCTCACTGCCTCTGAATACCTGACATGACCTCTGGTATGTACCAAAAACAAGAAGGTTCTGATGGTGTTAACAAGCCATTTGAGAGGTTTTTGTAATTTAACCTCTGGGGACCTCAAATGACCTTTGACCTCTACCAAAAACAATAGGGTTCTTCCTCTCAACATGACAAATCTATATACCAAATATGAAGTGTCGGTCACTCCTATCTTGAGATATCGTGTTTACAAGCCACTTTCGACATTTTCGCAATTTTACTGCAGGTGACCTCAAATGACCTTTGACCTCTACCAAAAACAATAGGGTTCTTACTCTCAACATGACAAATCTATATCTCAAATATACAAAGTGTCGGTCACTCCTATCTTGAGATATCATGTTTACAAGCCACTGTCGAAGTTTTTGCAATTTTACCGCAGGAGACTTCAAATGATCTTTGACCTCTACCAAAAACAATAGGGTTCTTTCTCTCAACATGACAAATCTATATACCAAATATGAAAAGTGTTGGACATTCCTACCCTGAGATATCATGTTTACAAGCAAGTGTCACAAACACACACACCCTCGCTTCCTTAATGGTACACGGGAAATGTCCCGGCAAGGAATTCGCGGGAATTACCCAGCAGCGGAGCTGCCAGATTACTAGGCGAGTAGACGGGAGTGCTTGAGGGCAGGCTGCGCCGCCAGGCAGGCACGTGCAGCCGCGCATGACTTCTCATTGCAGTGGTCGAATTTTCGGGCAGCTACGCCAGTTCCGAGCTCCGCGTGAGCTAGGAAAGACGTGCAAGAGCAGAGCTCTCGCCGGCGGCACCGTGTCCTGTTAAGGACATGTTGCTGAGTGCACACACACCCATACACACACACACGACATCACCATCGCATAGATTCCTTGCCTGCCTGCGGCAAGGAATCAATAATGATGAGACTTCACACTCTGTAGAAAGGGTCTAGTTAAAAGATGCAGCCCATAGCCTGGACTACAGTTTGCTCTGTGGATAAGAGTGGCAAGGAAGGCAAAAAAAAAATCAAACAGTAATGGCCGAGAACTTAAAACATATAATAAACAAAATCACAGCATTGGACAGGAATCTTTTATTAAGGTGGGAATTTCTTCAAATCTGGTGTGATTTTAAGCTTACTGTGACATCCTTAGGAACAAATTCATACTCCATGAAAGCTCACCTTCACTCTCTTGAGTTTCCTCTTGAGTTTCCTCGTGTGTTTCCTCTTGGGTTTCTATTCCTCCTAATTCCTCATGAAGTTGCAAGTGACCACAATCCTTGAGGAGATCACCTACATATCCCTGTTCTGTACATTATTAAAGTGATACTGTCTGACTCACGAAAGAAAAATACTTAAGGTCTTTCGTTTTTCTTTATTTGCCAATGCATGAACTACGATTTTCATTGATGAATTTTTCCCTTATTTTACTAACCAAAGTGATGAGGTTGTTTGTAATGAGAGAAAAAGCTGCAAAACAGTGAAAAATTTGTCAGTTTTTTGAAAAGAGCTTTCTCATTATCAGCTGCTCAAACCATGCCTCTCTGAGCACAAATGAATGTTCAATATATCACACCTCTACAGGCCAAGTTAATAGGCCAAGGGTACAACCCTCCCTTTTTCGAATGAATGGGAAAGCTGTAACCATGTAGATTGTAGGCCTATGCTGTACAAATCAGTAGCCTTCACACCGGGTTGAATGATGGGGGCATTTCAAAGGTTGAACAAAAGAAAACCTTTCCAGAAACAATTTGACTGCTGCAGATCAAAAAGAGTCTTTCCTCATTAAAACCATCCACATCCAAGCTGTAGTAAGCAGCAGTAACAACATGCTGAAACATCAAAAATCCTTCAAAATATAAAAAGTATCCCTCACCAAAAAGAACACCTTTATAAGCAATGAGAAGCACTAAAACTCTACGGCAAAACAACAGTCCATGTCTTTAAAATTGACAACATTAGATAAGGGGTTTTGTGCATGGTTTGACCATCAAGAATTTGAGTCACCCACAGGTGTTTGTGTTACTGTAACCTTGAAAGGATAGGTAGCACTCTAATGATATCAAGATGGAAAGAAATGTGGGTTCTCAGACAGAATTTTATTTGAAAAAGGTGTTTCATCAGTGGTGATTTTCACTTTGACTTTTTTTTTTTTCATTAGTTTAGTTTACACATTAGCAGAGTCAAACTAATTACTCAGACGTTTGGGGAAATACAGAACAGTACTATCTAAGCCCATTCACTCAGACAGTATGTGCTTCCTATACCACTGTTTGTTGTGTTGTTTTGGTTCAGTGAATATTCATATGTCACTGCACTCTTATTGGCTAAGACATCCAGGGGTTGGAAAGAATGGAATAATAAAAGCTAACCTATCATTTTCAAGTTTCATATTTTCTGTCATAATTTTTATGATAATTGAACATAATTTGGCAGAATTATCACTGTGGGGGTTATTTATTTATCCTTATTGTTTGTATGGACTGCTTAAACATTCTGCTCAAAATTTGAGAAGGACAATTTAATGAATTTCCCTTTTGTAAAACAGGTAACATCTCTTTAACCCTACACAGTCTATTGAGGCTTTTAAAATTTTCACATCTTCAGTCAAAAATTACACATCTTCATGAGCTTTGGTTTGTGCTTGCCTGCATGAGTGAATCATCTAGCTGCAAAGTTAACACAATGGGGTGATTTGTATGTCACAATGGGGCTATTAGGAGAAATATACTTAATCATGCCAATGACTTTTAGTCCTCATGTATGTCCTGTTTTTAACATTATGGTGTTATTCACATGTCATTATGGGGCTACTATCAATCAATACAATTCACCAAACCACAAACCCTGTAATCAAGTATGAATATTGACACAAAGACGCAAGTCATACAGTTTGTCTACCCAGCTTATAAAGATACACATTATTAACTGAATATGCTACAAATAATGTATACAAATGCTTTCCTCAATGTGAAAATGGGATAAATTTGTTAGGTTATGGACAAACCTTTTTAGTATCACCATTTCATCCTATGCTTTAAAAAGAATGCTGATATTTTAGGGTTATTCAACGTTATAAGGGTACCCATTCATAATAATAAAAAAAAAAACGGTTTTCCTGATGGCACCAATAAGGTTGATAGATAAGGTTTTTTTCATATCACAAAAAGCTTTCGAGGTGGACAATGTTCTAAGGAGGTATATAGCACTTAGGATTTCTGAAAAGAATGACTCTATTGGTTGGTTTTTAAGGGCAGAAAACTTTGGGTGAAATCGTAACAAAATAATTTACTGAAGATGGGCAATTGACATCACAACTATGTCAATTCTTTTCACAATGAAATATTGATGTTGGAACAAGCTCGCAGCACCTTCTTTCAATAGATTAAAGGTAGAGAAGCAAAGGAAGTTTTACTTCGATTATTGAGCTCATTACTTTGATTTGTGCTTGCCTGCATGTGTGAATCATCTAGCTGCAAAGTTAACACAATGGGGTGATTTGTATGTCACAATGGGCCTATTAGGAGACATATACTTAATCATGCCAATGACTTTTAGTCCTCATGTATGTCCTGTTTTTAACATTATGGGGTTATTCAAATGTCATTATGGGGAACACATCAGTCACTTCAATTCACCATACTGTACACCCTATAATCAAATATGAAAATGTCTAGCCAGCTTATTACGATACAAATTATGTCCTGAAAATGCTGCAAGGGACAAAATAGCTGGGTTTGCATTGCAGTTTGCTAACCAAAAGTTGGCAGTTGCTAATCAATTCTAATTTTGATACGAAAAAGTTACAGTACTTGCTAATACTAATAACTCTTTCAAGAATTGTCATGTGATTTTTTGCTAATCAATTTACTAACACTATTCATCCCTTGTGCTATAAAGTAATGTATGCATGTGCACTCCACAATGTGTAACTGGGATAAATTTGAAAGATTACAGACCAATCTCTTTAGTCATACCATTTTATCCTATGCTCTTAAAAGAATGTTGATATCTAAAGGGTTCGTCATGGTAAAGAAGCCTTCTTATTCAGCATAATAAAAATGTAGGTTTCTGGACTGCCTTCAAGGCTGAAAGATATCATATTTCTTCCATACCACACAAAGCTTCAAGCAAGATCCAAGTAATCCACCCTCACAGTTACCCTTAGCATTTAGAAGGATTTGATATTTTGACCTCTGGTGCCCTAAATGACCTTTTGCACTCCTCAAAAATGACAGGGATCATCAATGCTAGGTATGAGTTCCAACACTGTAACCTTCCTGAAATATAGGATTTACAAATATTTGACATTTGACATTTGACATTTTTGGTGATCCCCATATGACCTTTTAATTCCACTACAAAAATAGGGGTCTCTATTCCTGCAATCCACATGGTAAGATAAGATCCTTCATATTTATCCAGCATGACATACAGTGTTTACAAGCAATTTCCATGGTATTTACAATTAGAAAAATGGTGACCCCAAATGACCTTTGGCTTTTACCAAAAATCAATATGGGCTAAGTCTGAGATTTTTTGTGTTCTTGAGATATCTTGTTTATAGGCAAGGCCTCACAGAGATAAACATAGAAGAATCCAGTGAAGGTAAAGAGTATTCAGCTCTCCAATCGGACGATGTTGCAAAATCACAAAACAACAACTTCCTTTCGTCCAATCATAATTTCTCCACCTACAGCACCACATAAGGTCTACCAACACCTTGTGGATAACTGAGCTAAAAATGAGGCATTATTACTATGTTCCAAAAAAAGTGTGAGGTTGAAAATCCAATGCTAACATGGGACTACTCACCATTGAATGCATAGTTGCTGAGAGGCTGGATCTCGTATGTAGCAACTGTGTCAATAAGCCAATAATACGACACTAGAGAAAAGTTGCCCTGCCCAAATTCTGCAAATAAGAAAGGTGTTCAAATCCAACCTTACATTGGTGCAGTATTTTGGTGTACTCTTTGCATCCCCCTACTCCCCCTACTCCCCCAACCCCCAAAAAGGGTGCTATGGTATTGCTGAATGTATTGGAAGGGAAGCATACAAATTTCAGCCAATATAGTTTGCCTGATATCCTGCATGGTGAACTCAACATAACCTACTCCAAAGTGCAATCAAACTTCCTACTAAAAAAACTAATCAGGACAGTTGGTACCTCTGAATTAGACAAATGAAATCCACTCCAGCCACTTGGCCACCCTACCTTGTTAAATAAATTTCCCAAACAACTGTCCCAAATTGCCCATAAAAGAATACAGTGAAAGCTCATTTTTAACCAATCAAAGAGGCAGAAAATGAACAAGAGCAAAAATTTTCTTAATAAGAAAACCATCCGTATAACAATACCTTGAAGGCTGCTTTGTGCTATATGTTCATCGAGCATGATAATTACATTTGTTGCATCTGGGAATGGACTTTCAGGTGGAACAATGCTGGCAGAACACAAGGTTAGCACCTGAACCAGTTGTCCTGGGAATTATCAGTGGAAAAAAAAACATTAAATTTGGTAATCTATTGCTGAACTTAAAAAGAAGATTCATTGTCCAATTAATGAACCTAATTACCAGGTTGTATTTGGTAGCCTATTCCAAGAATAAAGACACTACAAGAAGGTCAATCTGTTCCAAAATTAGAAAATGCAAAAGCTTAGTAATGCATTTAACTATAATGCATCTACACACTAAGTATGAAATCTAAGCTTCCTAGTTTACATGGCCTACATCATGTTAACAAAGTTTTCAATATTTGGCCCAATGTGACCCCAGATGACCTTTGACCTCAGCCAAAATCACTAGGGTCTTCTCTTCCTATATAGAAAATCTACATACCAAATATGAAAAGTATTAGTTAACGTTATCCTGCAATATATCTTGGTTAAAAGCCATTTCTGAGGTTTTGTCAGATTTAGCTCCAGTGACCTCAAATGACCTTTGACCTCCACCAAAAACATTATAGAGTTCCCACTCTCAACATGAAAAATTGATATACCAAATATGAAAAGCATCAGTCATTCCTTTCTTGATATAGCATGTTTACAAGCACCATGAACATATACACACACACATACACACACACAACATCAACATCGCATGGATTCCTTGCCTGACTACAGCAAAAGTATTAGTGTTTTCACTGGTTCCTAAAATCAGAACCAGGTAATTACTGCCTATTACCAGTCACATACCCGACAGAAATACCAGATAAACCTGTTGCATGACTACATGATACAGAACTTAAGACTTTTGTTTGTAACGATCATTGCAAGGGTTGCTAAGAGTTTTGTTTTGCTTCTTTCAAATAAAGGTTTCACTTTGACATAAAATAAATTGATAATTTTTATTCAATTTGCAAACTTCCCAAAATTATCATTTGAAAGTGGCCATTAATGATTTTCGTCGACAAAATGCTATGAACGGTCACAGCATATCATTGTATGATAGGAGTTTGTGGCACTGTATCGATATCATCTACACTGTATCACTATTATGCATCAATGAGAAAGAATTACCACCAAAACAGTCCCAAAATTCTTTAGGCCAGGTTACAATTGACTTGTACAGCTTTATTCCATTTTCTAGCTCAATTTAAAAGAATAGTCCAAAGCAACTTGGCAGGGGCACAGCATGTTTGAAAGAAATCCATTAAGCTCCAATTTCTTTCTGAAGGAAAATCATCCTTGCAGACTTGAAAAAAGGCGAAAAACGTCGCCAATTTTGTACTTCAAAACAAACGAGTCTGCCTCATTAATATTTATGAGGCTTTTTCTCTGATGTCATGGATTCACTTTGGTTTGTAAACTATGTTCACAGACTTTTGTATAGCAGTCCATGTGTGTGCTGCAATAGCATTGGAAACATGCCTAGGTGCCACATGGGGCTAGGGAGAGGAAGTTACCTTATGTCATATTCGTATTTGAGTTCAGCAGCACAAGTGTAGATTCATTGATTGGAAATCATTTGCTGTTATGGGAAAGTGGCACCTCAATCGCGACTAACAGTTACTCATACATACTTTACGGATTGGAGTCTATTATTACTCCAAGCTTTACGGTACACAATGTGCCCAAAATAGAAAATGAAGTAAGGTGGTGTCCTCTCCCTAGCTGCAGGTTGTATCTGCCAAGCTTACGAAGTTTTGAATTACCCTTCAAAATTGCCTGAAAGGAGTTCTTTACAATGCCACATCCACATAAGGAACCAGCAAGATACAGGGCTTGGCTTCATTTTTTGGCCACAGACAAATTACAGCAATATCCATGTTGTTTGTGGGGATCACTTTTGTGAGTTGCTTTAAACGTGACTGTATGTGGCGGTACAGTAGGCCTAAGTTAGGTCTACTGTATACACTAGTAAGAACGTACTAAAGGTAAAAGCATACGCTGTTTCAACTATCTTCGTTTATGAAAATGCACAGCTATCACAATCTAATCTAGTTGTGCTGTGAGGTATTCGGCTCATGAAAGTGCAAAATAAACATTAAAAATATGCTACATCACACTTCATTTGTCTGTTTGTAATGACAGCAATCCTGCACAAAGGCTAACGTTATTGTTTAGCTTAGGCCTAGCCTAACGTTTCGTAAGCACAGTTGCACTCTGCGGTATGAGTAATTGCCAATCTGGCTAGAAAGGATCACTCAGAGAAAGTGAATCCATGACGTAATGGCCTCATCGACCAACTCAGAAATAATTCAAAGTTTTCTTTTAGTTTTCTCCGAGGTCAAAACATTTTGACCCTAACGCTGCTGGAGAACGTTGTTTTACATGTTTACGACATCCTGAAATAGTTTCCATAAGCTTTTGGACTATTCTTTTAATGTGGGCCTAAATACAACATAACACATAATCCATCACTGATGTACTGTGGGTTTGGATTCCTAATTCGTTAGGCTGACAATGCTGGTCTATGCAATTATCTAAAATCAGCTCCCTGACTGATCAACTACTGTACCCCTTGGACTTCGCCCCTTCGGTTCTCAGTGTAAGAGATGCACAGCCACAGGGCTGCAGAACAGTAAAATTCCGAACAGAGAGCATGCAAACAGTACAGTTTAGTCAATGAAAGTTTTACAAGTGCTAGCTGGATATGAAAGGCACTGCATTAAGCCCTGGCAGATGGTTCTTTTTCAGATGTGGAGGTAACAGAGTGTAAATTTGAAATACATCACTTTTTTATATTTTGTTAAGGCTGCCCCCCAAAAAAGCATTGTGAAACCACAGTGCAATTTTGTATGACGATTTACCAGTACAAGTTTCATAAATGACCTCAAATGACTGAAGAGACCACATCTCAAATGCCTGAAGGCAGTTTCCAGAATATATTAACTCCATTTTTCACTTTTATTCTTGTTAGAAAGCTGCAATATAAAATATATTGCAATTGAAACATAAAAAGTTTCCCTCAGTAATAATGGCCATGGCTTTTAACTACAAAGTAATGATTAGCACTATATCCTCAACAACATTACCTACATTCCTGGCAAAACTACTATGTTTAATAAACAAGCAGGGTTTCTTTCCAGAAGGAGTAAGTAAAATCCCCCCTTTTCATTTCCAGTAATCAAAAAATTGTCAATACCTTAATAGAGAACACTTTTGCAGCAACATTTGAACTTGCATTTAAATGAATGGCCTTTTGAACCCTTCAAATTGCACCTTACAGGGGCCTTAGAGCAAGCTTTTGTCCCCTTAATACCATTCTCTGGTGAATGGCTGGATACAGGTTAAAAGAAGGGACTTAGCACAAATCAAGCTTTGATATTTAGGCAATTTACTTATTCTAAGCAATCTGGTTAAATTTCTATTAAAATGGGATGTGCGGTTCTGAAGATACCAGAATATGAACACACAGTGAACTTGATGGAAGCAAGCACATATGATGTTATAATCCTTAAACTTAATACCAATTTTCTCTACAAAAATCCCATCTTATGAGAGGCTGGTTGCATTAAATGCATGGGAAAAATTAAGAACTTTACATTCCTCTTGGAGAGATCACATCCTTATTAACTTCAAGGTCAACAAAACACACTGAACGAAGGAAAAAAAAATAATTTCTTGTCAATGTGAGGAAGCGATATATCCTCTGCTGTCCACAAGCTACTTTTAGTGGCAAATGCAGTAATTTCAGTTACTGATATCTCAAGAAATGCATGTCCAATTTGGATGGAGTTTTCACAAAATTGTGGTTATGTAGTTCCTCTTTCAAATATGAATATTAAATTTTTGCTAAGACCCTCCTTTTAAGACTTTATTCAGCCACAGCAACAGCTAGGCATCTCCTGCCCTCAAATATTAATTATTTCACCCTATGTAACTTAAAATCATAGACAGCAATTTGTAAAGATGGACTTACAGAACATGGAATGAAAGAAGAACACAGTGTTCTGTCCCTCTTTAACAGAATCAATATACAACTGGATTTTCAGTCATGAAAAGTAATTACTGTAAATGAAATTCATTTCCTACATAGAGTAAAATAGGCCTACTTACCTTTGGTTATTTTGGCAGAATGCCCCAAAATTTTGAAAAAGTAGCCCTTTAAAAGTGGTTCTCCTTTCCATGTTCTTGACTTTTTTGGACCACCATGATGCCCTAGTGTATCATCAGCTTGTACTTCGTATGGATCTTCTGGGAGTAACCTACCATTTTTAAGGGATGCCTCAACCCCTAACAAAAATGAAAAAGGGTATGTTTATGTAAGGTATATTGTTTCTTGCCATGCTATACCTAGAATGAGCACAGGTTTAATTCTACAATCAAACAAATATAATGCTATACTGCATTGTGCTAGACATCATGAACTGATGTCACGACTTGAAGCCATTACTGCATTGTTGCTATAAGTTATGATTAAAAAACATTTTTCCACTTTTTATTTTACTCAAGAGTACCATATCACATCCTTCAATATTGCAAACAATCTTTTATCAGGGGGCTATCCGCTTTTGTTCCGAGTCTCAATAATAACTGATAGGCTACTTAATGTCTTAGCTTTACATGTAAGGAAGGATGTGAATTTCTTAAGATAGCATTTTTGGAATATTTTAAAGGTCTACCGTGGTTGTAAAGCCATCCTAAATACAAAAGACAACATTTTTATTTCACTGTGAATGTGAATATTCTTGAATTTGGTAATTAAGTGTTTTATTTGCTACAGTAGTTTTCAGTAACACTTTCAGGACAATCATTGCCTCTCTGGAACACCATGGCCACAACCACACTTGACATATACCTCCAAAAGAAGTGAATTTACACATGGTACTCTATGATTACACTGTAGGCTGCATTCATTGCATTTGATACATCTACCCTCAACATGCTTAACACTGTTTGCAAATTCAATAAAACCTTAGATGTATGTTTGATGCAATAGTTATTCAAACAATGTGTGGCATTGTACCTAAAGCTACCAACAAGAAGCTACTTCTGATCATATGAAAAATAAGTTTATGTAAATATGCACTGTACATTATTCAAATGGGTGATTAGTTAGTTAGTTAGATGGAGTTTTACAGCCCAGTTTCCAACCTATTGGTTCAAGTCGAGCCAGCCACAGCCTTTTTTCCAGTTGTGGCTCACTGGCTTGTCTTCCCTACTCCATTGCTTATGCGGAGCATCACGCACAACAGCAGTAGGTTCCATTTTTAGAGTCTTTGGTATGACTCGACCTGGGAATCCAACCCCCGCCTTCCGCGTGAGAGGCGAATGCTCTACCATTAGACCAAACACGTGGTCCTTTTTAATTGGGTGAATGTTGCAAATCCATGTCAAGTGGGAAAAGTTAGCCTCTTTGCAAAAAAAAAGGCACCACGCAATACTGATTTCACCACGAAAAATTGTATTGGCCAATTATGCATATACTCACATGTGAATGTCATTACCCACAATCTGGCAGCAACTCCTATTATGAACTTGAGCGTTTTTGAACAGGGCTTTACCAAATCTAAAAACACAAAGTAATCATAAAATTATGATTTCCAAAAATTAAAAATGCCATTAATTCCAATCAAGCAAAGGTTGAGGTCCTAGTTCATAAAGAGGTTATAATACGAATATCAGAGTATATGCCATATAACCTAGCAAAATCTGTGCAAAATACAAGAAAACCTTTATTGTTGGCATCTCAGTAGTCTTAAATGACCAGGCAAACGAGAGTTTTACCATGGGATTTATAGCATAATCTACCTAGTTACTTGACCATTACCCATTACAGTATGCTTCACAGGGCTTCGCAGGAATTTGAAGACTAAGAAACAAGCCATTAAGATGTTTAGAACAACCATGTGAACACACTTTAAAGCATGCTTCTGAACAATCATACTGTAATTAATCGTCCAGAGCTGACAACCTATTCAAGCCAAAATACAGAACCACATAGCAAACCGAAAATAGGATTTTGAGTAAATAGCAAATGCATTGAAATGAATTTGGTAGAGATGCAATATAACCAGCCCAAAATTTGCTTGAGATATGGCAACCTTCGTTGTATCCACTGATAACTTGTTTGATTGGCCTGCATAACAAAGTTGCTAAATGTTCCCAAGTAAATCTTTATGCAGGTTAGGCTTCCTTGCCTAAAGTTATGCCCAACATTCATTATGTTAGACTGTAAATTCAATCTCACTGAAAGACAAACTTGAGTCACAATGAACTCCCTCAACACCCCAAAAATTGATCAATCCTGGGTCTTGTGCATGCGAAAGCATTACAGAATGAGCATTGTTATACCTTAAAAGATCACATGAAAATGCAAAGGCAATGGCTCATATGTACCTATGCAGCCATTGAAGAAAGAAATTTGGCTATATTTCTATGACAAGATAGAAGGAAGTAATGCACTTGTCAATTGTAACCACGCCCCCCCCCATACCCGGGCCATAGCGGGGCTGTTGCAACACTTTTGCCAGGGATGTGCAGTTT
Organism: Holothuria leucospilota; assembly: GCA_029531755.1. Taxonomy (NCBI): domain Eukaryota; kingdom Metazoa; phylum Echinodermata; class Holothuroidea; order Aspidochirotida; family Holothuriidae; genus Holothuria; species Holothuria leucospilota. The sequence goes on along the minus strand of JAIZAY010000455.1, from coordinate 25,516 downwards.
GGTTTGTTCCCACTATGCTGGGAACGTGATAGGACTTTTAGCGGGGATGTGCATCGTAAAAAATGGGCCAGGATGTTTATCCCGGCATTTGCATGGAGAATAGCTGGGTAAATTGCAAAGTTAGCCGGGATGTGCAGTTAAATGTTGCCCCCCTCTACCGGGACTTTATTCGGATGTAGCCGGGAAGGAAACACGCTTTTTACATTTCTGTAAATCACATCCCGGCCAAAGTCCCCGCTATGCCCGGGTATGGGGGGGCCGTGGTTACAATTGACAAGTGCATAACTGTAAAGAGTAAACATATTCACTGATAGAACAAGTAATACAAAGAAAAACTGTGACACACATACCTGCACTGGTGATAATGTGTGTAGTGGAATTCAAGACTACTTCATCTGTTATTCTGCTCCCTGTTAACTGTGCTAGCCTTTTTACTAGATCCTTTGAAAAGAAAGAGATAAACTCCATAATCCAATAATTTTTAGTGTTTAGGAAACAAGATTGTTACTTTCATTTTTTCATGTTTTTTCTTGATTTTTTAGATCTTTTTTTTTTGCTTACAACTCAGCACCATGCTATTCGAATCCCAATTACTGGAATGCTGCACCGTATTCCATCTCTGCACTAACCCAATCACTCACTGTAACAGTGCAGTTCCATGCAAGTGTAGTAAATGCTTGTTTGCTCAAGAGATTAACTAGAGATAAAAACTCTGCGGATTGACAGAGAGAGCTGCAGATGATGAAGCATATCTCTCATGGCCCCTATATAGTATCATGACAGAGGTATTTGTTGATAACAGGAAACTCACATATTCTTCAGTGGAACTCCACAAAGAGACATTTCTGATTTCTCAAACTTGAAGAACTGGTTTTCAACATACATCTATAGAGACAATTTCTGAAGGTATAGAACTGTACTGAAACTGGCCCTAAACTCTTTTCATTTAAATATTTCAAAATTATTATATACAAATTCAATTCAAATTTATTTCTCATATGCTTTAAATAGTTCTTAAAAGTTGATGCAAACATTGATATGAGAACATATGAAGGACACTAGAAAACAGAGAATCTCTCATCAAAGCTAGTGACCCAACATATTAAATTATGAGGCATGTTACCTGGGTGTGATATACCTTTAATATTTTGTCTGTCAGAAATCAGACCTGCCAATACCTCTTGGATCATTAAACTGAATTCAGAAGTCCCAAAAGTTCATAGTCTCAAAACACATCTTCAAAACCTCACAGCTTATCACAATTTACTTGCATATACAGTTACAATGCTTAAGCAGTACTTCATTACATTCACTTACCATTGAATCCCATCAGAGTTAGGTTGGAAACTGGGCCATAAAACTCCATTTTACTAACTAACCCATCAGAGTTAGCACTAGTTCAAACTAAGAGGACCCCCACTCTTCTTTGACACCAACACATGCATGTTTTGTTGTGCTTTTACAGTGGTAGCAGCATAGCATCCTTCAAATTCTTTAGTAACCCTCTTACCAACAGGCACAGAATATTGTGAGTATTCTGTTGCCCCTAACCCACAGTGGGACACAAACACTGAAAACCAATAAATGCACATGGTGTCACAGAGCCAAAAGCACTCCCTCCTTTTGGGAAAAACATATCAACAACATAAGCAGGCAGCTGATTTGTCGACTGAACAATCACGTATGCTTAGAGACTGCTACACATGCAGGACGAATCCAATTTTGTGCCACAGAATTAAATATTAGGCTGTACATAAACACTGTAGTTCTGCTATACATGCAGCCACAGCGAGGGTATGTGTGCGCTTTTTATGCATGCCAACCACTATAGGGAGCTTGCACAGAAAGTCAAAAGGTCAAATTCAATAGATGAACTAGCGTTTTGGGGGACACTGCACTTACTCAAGTACACGTACTAGCGTCTGTGTGTATGTGTTTGTCCTCAAGAATGGCATTAATGCATGAAACCTCTCTAGTGTATCAACAAAGTCACTGGAATGTGTGCCTCTTCCGTTTTGAAGGGCAAGCATCTATTGTGTAAACATTGGGGTTTATTAATTATAGCCTTTTAAAGTAGTATGCAATACCCGAGTGTTGCAAATATGCAATACTGCATGTGTGCTTTAACCTTCACTGCATGGCGATCTGCGTCATGTGACGTCTCGGACCAAGGGTTCAATTACTTGTAGTGTCCTGCCACTACTATAAACTGACTTTTCAACTTCCCTATTTCAACCTCCAATTTGTAAAGCATCCGTCAGCCTCTGCTGTTATAGAAGCCCTTAATAATTTAAATTGCATACATTGGAAAAGAGACAGGGCACGAGCGCGCCCTCAACCACATGAGAAAGTGTGCAATCTGAACAAATGTCGCGCCTAATTATGTCGTAGTATGAAGATTTGCATACAACCATAATGTAAATCCTGTTCATCTAGTGAGCTAGTTTACACAGTAATTCCCCATTATACCTCTCATGGTTAACAAAAACTTTCTATTTGGGGAAATTTGTACGAATTTGGCAAAATTTGGGAATTTTACAGTTTTGAATGGGTTTTTAGCAATTTTTCTCTTCAGTTGAATTAAATTTTAAATAATAATATATTTCATAACATAGGAATGGCATCATGTGCTGTGAGATGAACCATGATACCTTATCTTTCAAGAAATTCTTAACAATATAGATACTAGTTATTGATAAAATAGAGGAAAGAAAACTAACAAATTTTATTTTGTCCATATTGTGTGATTTTTTTCATGTATTAATCACAAAAAACATGAAGCAAAACTCAAATATTATGTAATCCAAGAGAGTCATTAATAACATGCTATTTGTGCTAAAACTTAGACATTCCTCTCCTCCATTAATATCCTGTTTGTAACTTTTTCTTGTTTTCTCGCTAGATAGAGAAATCTGTAAAGTAATCTGGGATGCCAACTTAATCCACAAATTCAAAAATCCACAGCACAGACTGTTTTCTGCAATTATAAGAACAAGAACGCAACAAAAGAGAACTTACCTCAACACTACATGTTGCCTCAATTTGTCCACCATCTGACTCTTCTTGTACCTCAGTACCCTGCAAATTGACATTTAAGTTGATTGGATAAGCATTTCAATTCTCCATTTATTATATCAAAAGGTTTACCTGTCTTTAACTAATGCTAGCAGTACAATAATTTTACTACTAAAACTACTGTACACACTGTAGCAGAGAGGGTAACTTATTTAATTTTAGTTCATAATGATACTCAAATCAAGTCAGCAATTTCTTCTCAGAGTGAATGTTGTTCATAGAACTAGGACAGGTTCAGTAATCTTTGTGTAGAATTTTGTTAGGACAGCACAGTAGCCAAGGCAAGGAAAACATACTGTACAAATTTTCTGAAGAAAACCTTTCAGAAATATTAAAAAGGGCTATGTTTGGGTATTTTAAACACTCACTCAAAACTATTTTACAAAGTAAATGCAATCCTGTCAAAAATTGGGGTTACTATGAGGAGAAAACACTATACAGTAGCAGATACATATGCAAGCCTTAGTTTAAGTCTTGACTTCAAATTTGGAAAGGACTTTGAGGAAGGGAATCATAGGCTCATGTCTCACTGAATTAGTACACTTGGACCATAACAGATAGTCAAGTTACCCAAGGTTGGTCAGGTCTCACTTGAATAGGTCTTCATGTGATTAAGTACAAAAGCCTTACTCCATCCCTCTGATGTTTGGGATAATGTTCTTCTTATCCAACCAGCTCATTATATGCTATTGTTACCTGGTACTTTACAGTCCTTTGGAAAAGTAGTCTCAAGGTGTGGGAAATGGTCTTATGGTAATAAAAAGCCCAAATCTGTACAGATATTATGAAACATTTTAGCTCAATAAGTCTTGGTTAAATGATATTTGAGATACTGAACACTTATGGCATTTTCAAAAAAATCACACTTATCTTACCTCATTTCTGTCATTTTTAGCTTCATTCCTTGGTGCACATTTTACACAATGGCTTGATTTCTGAATAAGGAGAAAAAAGGACTCAAAAACTAATTCATAAAACTCTCTGAAAGAGGCTGGGTAGGAGAGAGTGGGATGGAATTGATAAAAAGTTTTTAACACACTAGATAAGGAGTGCTGCTGTTAAAGTGCACCTACTGTGTAAAGTCAAAAATTTCAAAAATATATGTTACAAACCTTGAAAAATGCATCAGAATGTTCCAACTCCCATCCTCCCACAACATTTCCGAGCTAAGACATAAAATGTTGAAGCTTACTCATTCCATAAAACATGCTAAGTTGTACAAGAAGGACTTTGCCGATTATTGTGCAATCAATGATTTCAAATAAAGTGAATAAATTTCAAAATTTTATATCTCCCTCAGGGAGCAAGCTGTGAAGTGGGAGTTGGATGAATGGAATTCATCTTTTCAATTTTTAAAATATATATATTATACATTGTAATAATTGTAATTTTAGACTTTAGGTCCACTTTAAGCTGATACAATTTCTCTTCTTTGTCATAAATTACCATCCAATACCATACAGTTTCAAAAAATTATAATGCCTTTGGAAATTAATGGCAGGTAAAAGAAAGTATTACTCAGACAAAAAATAAGTACAGCATGGAAGGAGCAGTAGTGAATAGATAATGACCTTTACATCAAGATTAATGATATTAGTGAGACATGCACCAGTGAGAATCAGGGTTAGGTGTAAGAAAGTGCTGAGATCCAAGAAAAAGACTACTGTCAGTCACATGCAATGAATTCTGTATTAAAGGAGAGGCATGCTTGATGAGAAAATATGGGAATTCAATACATTCTGTACAATGAAAACACATTGTAATTAGCACAAGTCACAACATGGAAAGCTGTTAATGAGGCATGCTTGAAAAGAATGCAAAGATAGTGAAGAGGGAAGTTAAAAAGTATTGAGAATATTCACTAGAATGAGAGTTCAATGTAAATATTACCTCAACATACAATACTGTATGTCCTCATCTGAAAGTAAAGAAGTGAATTTCCTTGAATATCCATCTACAGTATAACATAATACAGAGGTAATGTAAAATATATTTAAGCTCTTTCCTTACACTGTTACCTTTTCTAAATTTATCAAGTCTCGAAGTGCATCACAATTCTCTATCAACTGCAGTGTTTCTTAAAGTATCCCTGCCATGCATTTTAGACAGCATTGGAAATCTTACATTACAGTTCTGCCAGCTTGGAAGTATGAGAGACTCAAACGGGTGATCGCCCGGTTAGTCCTCCTTAAAAAATACCCCCTTGTTCGTCTATTGAATTCCAAACATACCAACTCTCAAGCATTCTACTCACCATACAAACTCCCCTCGTTCTATTTCTCCAAATGAAGTGGGTTTTGAAGATGGTCTACTGACAATTACTTGGGTGATACTGTATGTAGGGCCGGTTTATCTACTTAGCTTCTTTTACCCATTTTGCATTACAATTCAATTGACTCGGATAGTTTTAGTTTATACAAAACCGTTAAGTACAACTTACTCGACTTTCGGGTTTCAGCGAAGCTCACTACATGCTCCCAGGTGGTAGTTCCACACTGACATGGCGGTAAGCTTTAGTTGTTCTGATATATGACTCTAAACTAATGAATTAAGTCAAAGAAATTTGTCTCCCTGAAACTCTCTGATGGTGTACCAAGCTAAACATCCCACTACAGACTGACTGAAGTTCTATCAACTAATTTTCCAATCCCTTCAAGTCAATGCTTCAGCGTTGTGAAGGTGAAACCGTAACGTGAACTTGGGTTATCTTCCTGCTTATACTGTTGTCGTTACTCACATGTACTATGCACAACACAGTTCACTGTAAGTTGCACTGAGCGTGAGCTTTATGCACACAATTCTGCTGTAGCAGTTAGCGGTGGTAGGAAAATTGGAAAAGGTCAAGGGGGTAAGGTCATAAGCTGTAACACACGACAAAAGATTGACCTTCTTAGCAGGTGTGTGTATTGTGGTATTTATAGGGGCCCGTTTACAATTACACGAGAACAATGATCTACTTGGCAGGCTTTTACGAGATGGATTTCGTTGAAATTTTCGGGATTTGGTGCGGGATTAAAGCTATTTTAATGAAACTTTGGTCAAAACTCTCCGTTGAAAGCTTCATTGGTAACTTTACTTGCCACTAAAAACTGTTCTGAGATGAAAATTTAGGAGAGGAAACGGATCTTATGTTTTAAAATTTTGGACGAAAAGTCTCAATGGTGGTTTTAACCACACGGACATCATCTTACTCTCAAGGGAAATGGTGATTAGCGATGTCCCAACGGCCAAGGCAGAAATTCTCTAATGTAGATAGGCCCTACTGAGAATACCTGGAATAGGGGGTTTTGGCCCTGCTTTGGGCATCTCTGGTGATTACCACATATCACTGACAATGATTTACGTAGCAATAAAATACTGTATCCAAGGAATATGGAGACAGAAATGTTGTGACCCAAATTAACTAAAATGGTATGCACAGTTCACCCCAGCATCAACTTTTTTCCTAGTTTGAACTATAATGCAGCAGACATTTTTTCTTGTTAGTTATTTACATTTTTAGATTGGTCTTATGTTTCAAAATATAACCGTCTGGTTTAGTCTAACAGTGCCCATGAGCATTATTGCAGTTGCAGACATTGGATTGTTCTCCCTACTCCATTGCTGAAGAGGAGCTGCATCATTTTTGATGTCTTTGGTATCATTCAATAAGTGACTGAAACAGTCCATGAAAGATGAATAGTGTGCCAATAAATCAAACACGCTGTTTGATATTTCTCACAACAGCTACTTATACACATCTTCAAGCAATTTAATCCCCCACTTGCGCTTTCAATAACTAGTCAGGATAAGGGAAAGGAAAGACACATCTGTTGAACCTGATGAAAATATATTTTTATTCCTTTATTGATCAATGAACTTCCAAAAAGCAAATACTGGTAATAGCCCTTGCCAATATATGTACCCCCAAAAAACCAACATACACACCTGCATACGCCATGGTAGCTCTTCACCATCATAGCTGTAGGTGATTTCTTCTCCTTCTTTTATATTTCTTGTTGAGAACAAGCATAAGTGTGGCTTGTTATCCAAAACCAGCCTGACAACTTTGCTGTTTGGGTTTAGGTGATTGTCATTTACTAGTCTTCCCAGTGACATGTCATCCTCTGTTGCATCAATACTGTAAAGAAGGCAAAGTAACTCACATTAAGTAATACTGTACATCAAAGCAATGGCAGGAGCAACCAAAAACAATTAGGTTTTGTATTATGCCTGTTATCTTCTTCAGACTTTTTCTTTGTTTTCTCCTTAAATGCACGTATTTTGTGCTAGTCCTGGTTTTTATTAAATCTACCTTTTTTCAAAACCTGGTGTAAATCTATGAGAGAAATGTAACTGGGGAAAAATCTACCTGATGAACACTAAGTGAGAAGTAACAGCATGTAGACTGATATTGGGCTCTGTCATATTGCCAATAAATTATGAAAAGTTACCTTCTTCAGAGCCTGTGGTTTTAGCTTGACGTAGCTTGCTATGTCATTGCGACATCTTCATTCAGCGTTGTGGCTAAATTCCTATTAACACCTGACCCGCTGTGCGTTCAGGTGAACATATCCAACACCATAAACACAACATTGAAATGGAGCACTTTCAGATCATAAACAGGGAGGAAGGTTTCTGGAATCGTAAAATCAGGGAGGCCATCGAGATCAAATACCAACGTCCATCACTAAACAGGGACACAGGTTACGAATTGGCACCCATCTACAATGACCTCTTAACGCCTGAACACACAGTGGGTAACTTTTCATTTATTAATTGAGAAGTAATTATCCTATCTATTTATGTACATGTACTGACGTACCTGACAAATTTGTTCACCCTAGCAATTATGCATGCAAAACCAGAACCTTTGGTCCCACAAATTAAAAATCTAATCAAATCAATATCACATTGCACTACTGACATTAACAATGCCTGCTACTGTACACATATGGGTTACTGCCCATGTCAAAGCTAAGCCAGCGATTTTTTGTTTCAAACCCTGATAAACTAAAGGTAGCTTACCAGGGTAAGGCTCTTCAGAAAACTGGAAAACAGCTTTCATTTGCTTAGGTTTCATGGTTTTCAATAAACCAAAAAAAAAAAAAAAAAGCTTTTAAACTGAGAAAAAGACCAGTTCGTATTAAACAGATATTGGTTTGCCATCTGTTTCGAACTTTACTTTAGAATATTTGCACCATCTTTTTTTGAAATTTCTCCCTTTTACTGATGTATTGAAAGATTTGTCTCCAGTACCATATTATATGCTTGTGCTAGCACAGCCTTGGCTAGGCTCAAAGTCCGATCTAGCCTAGTTGTAACATTAAGGCAACAGAAGCATTCTTAAAGATGATAATCCTTTCTTGCCCATTGCAGAGATCCTCCAATGGCAATCTGCTGTGGCCTTTAAAAGCTCACCTAGCTTTTGATTTGATTCCTTCAACTTTGCTATCAAGTGAAGTACCAACAGGAAACTGACATGAATTATAAGAATATATTGAGCAACCCATTTAAATGGTTACTGAAGCCAGAGTCCTTGAATGGGTTTGTTCAGCTTGGTTTTTGCCACCTGAAGAAGAGTTTATACCAGAAACATCATGGAGTTTTCCGCAAACCTTTAAGCACTTTCTACTACCTCTTTTCGACCTATATATATATAGTACTTCAGGCTTCTGAGGAGTGGGGACCTACCTTATTGGCCCTAACGAAACAGTTCTGTAGAGCCGTGTTGTAAAAGCCTATTGCAACCTTTTCAATATACTGTATGTATATTGACAAAATTCTGGTTTAAATTTAGACATGTTGTCCTCAAGGTATTTGTTAAAATTGGAGAGGATAGAAGTGAAGAATATTCCCTTTTTCAGGTGGTTACAAAAACTATATACATACATATGTACAAAATGTGTAACATATGTCAATTCTTATACAGTATGTGCATGTTTCTGAATGAAAGTTTGATTACCACCAATTTTTTTCCTGAAACCGGAAATGGAATATATAAAACTCATTTCCCTCATCTGGCATTTCAACTCCATGGTGCAGCCTGCCTTTGTATTCTACAAGGAATTCATTTTCCTTGATATTCTCTTTTGCAAACACTCCATATCCTGAAAATGAAAATGTAAAGCAATGGGTATATATATACAATAAACAATGCAATTTAATCACCACATGGGTTAATATAAACTTCTACTATACAATTGCACTTTTGTTTTCTTCACCACTTTTTTGTCTTAATTGCACATTTTAAGTGCAACATTTCTGACAAATTGAAAAGTGGCTAGATGTCATCGAGAGGTACAGTATCTAGGTACATACAAGCTTTTTGAATTAGGTTGAGCTTGCTCCTGACAGTAACTGGTCCAGGAAACTGTAGTATGGAAGTGTTGCAAAAAAGTTGGAATGCTTTAAAGTAATATACTACATGCAGGCATGAAATAAACTATACTATAAATGTAGTACATGAGAACAAAACATATATAGCAAATTTTACAATGATGTCATTTGGTAAAGAACATGCAAGAAAGCAATTACGCTTGTTTAGTTAAAAATGTTGGTGTTAAATGAGATGTTCTAATTTCTAATATTGCATTGCAACATCTTAATGCTAATGTGTATATGCAGATATTAATATTGGACCTACAGTATCCCTACCGACAGGTCTCTTCAAGGTTACAGAATTTCATTTGTTTTGTGTTTTTTCATAGATGAAATGTCCTGCTTCTCCTTGAAATCATCCTCTTGGAATGTTTGAATATCTTTCTTAGTAGATACTAGGTATACTGTAGGTTAGCAAATGTGAGCATAGATTATAATCACTGCAGTGAGCATTTTAAGACAGGACTCTTCTCTAAGAATGGAGTGATCCATTCAGTGCAGTGTTGGTACTGTATGAATTGGCAATATAAGTTACTCTACAGTATATGAGACTGAGGTACCAGAAGATCATCACAACTTAAATCACTAAAACAATAAAGAGATGGAAGATAGAGTTCATCAAATGTGCCATACCTTTGTAACTGCATATGTGTTTTTTGACAATTGGGAGGTTTGTTTCATCACCAGATGACAAAATGAACTCCTCGGCTTTCTTCTTTGGAGGATACCTCCTTCTCCCTCTACTTCTTGACGCCATTACATATTTCTACCGAAAAATACAAAAGCAATTTTCACAGAAAACAAGATAAACTACATTAAGCACCTGCGCAAGGACTAGAGAGCAGTCCTGGTTGGAGTGTCATAAACAGAGAAAAATCAAGCATCATTACTGTATGACAGGTGTTATTAATCGTGTTCGACTGATTATGCCATAATTGGTAACTTATACTGATTACCAACTCAGTTACACATTGGGGTTGATGCTGATAACCTAACACTGATTATGAATGCGGAAATAAACGTTTTTCTGCTGTCTATACACACTGTAATAACTTTGGAGTTGCACAATGAATTCCATGCATTCCATATAAATGGTACTTCTTTTGGTAGGGTATTCTTGCAAAATACTGCCAAAAAATATCAAACCATAAATGCTTGCCTACCAATGATACAAGCCTTAACATGATACAGTTGTTCTGTCAATTCAAGGCTCTGCCTCTAATTTACAACCACCGATTATGTCCGAAGATTGGGTGTTACCGTACAGCAGTGGTGTGTGCAGGATTTCGAAGGTGGGGGGGGGGGGCACAACCTGTGATCCCCCGACTGAAACAGATTGTGATGATCTTTTTTTTTCTTTTTGTTTTTCTGCACTTCAGTTGTTGGCGACCGACTCACTTCGGCATACTTGTGCTACCCGAATTTGAGGACCTTTTTTTAAGGAACCTTAAAGTTTGAATGCTCAGTGTGTCCCTTCAAACTTTTCATCTTCCTCGAAAAAAATTAAACTTTGGTTCCTGACTAAAAGTTAAAAATTATCTTCCAAAGTAGATGACATATGGCCTTTTAATTTTTGCATGAGAATAACCTTTATAGGGGTTCAATATTCTGAAAATTTGGTCTCTCCAGCTTACCTACATTTTGAGCAAGACTCCGCCCAAAATGGCCCAGCAAAATCATTACTGTGAAAAATCAAATTTTTGAGCTTCATTATCTTCAAACCTGTATGTGCTATCACCAATTTGACCTCATTTTTGAATTCTACAACTAAAACAAGGTCTAGGAAGTGAGTTTTTGGTTTATACCAGCTTCCACCAAAAAGTAAGGAGCCCTTAAAGTCGTGTCCCCAGAATGATGACGTTTCTGAGGTTTCAAAAGTGGGCGTGGCACCTGAACTTTAAATGGCTGTAACTTGAAAAGTACATATCAGAGAACACTCAAATTTGGGATTTCTTCCTATCTCATATAATGCTACAAATGAGCCAAAAATTAGAAAAATCTAAGAGGTGACCAGCCAAGCCATTTGTTGATTTCATATGGAATGACCCAATAACTTCTGCTTAGGCCCCATACTGGAAAGTACGACATTTCACAGAAAGATATTTGGTGTATGAAATTGTACGCCAAAAATTTGGCGTATGGCGTACCTTAATATTCCCAGGTAAAATACAACTTCTGGCGTGGCACATCAATGAATTCCTTTCATGAATTGAGCTTGAGGTTTGTGGGTTACAAACTTACAATACACGCACACGGCACATTTACACAAGTTTGGTCTTGTTTTTATTTGGCGTAATATTGATGGCCTATAAAAAAAATCAATGTTCAGGCCGGCGGATGAATAGCAAATTCCGGAACATGTATTTTGGCGGAAATCTTTGGCGTATTACGACCACACTTTCCAGTATGGCTTAGCCTAGGCCTAACGTTATAGCCTAGCTTGCCTACCCAGTACTGCCTAGGCCTAGGGGCCTACCTTGTTTTAAAAAGGGAAAGAGTTTTACATTGAACTTTAATATTTTCGTACCTGTACATGCAATATGAAGTGATAAAACAAATATTGAATAAAAGAAACGAAACGTGTAACAATAACTAGGCCTAAGCGGTAAGCCAAGGCTGGCCCTTAGGTTGAAGGCTAGTCTAGGGCCTATACTATAGTATAGCCTACACCATAGACTTAGCATTTAGGCCTAGGCCTACAGTACGTGTACCAATAGCGTGAAACACATTTATTGGCTGTATTTTTCAGAACTTATCAAATTGTACATCGAGTATCATCCATATTCAGTACAAAGCCATAGTCTTTCATACAACATTAAAATAATCTCGCAAAGTTTATCAAGATATCGGTAAACACAAGTTTATTGGTTTCACGCTATTGGTACACATAGGCTACTGTACGTTAGATAAAGCTTGCCTACATCATGTAATGTAATAATGCTAGGCTACATGTAACAACGTAAGGAGTGCCTGCGGCCTAGCCTTCAACGTTAGACTCAGGCTTTTCCAAATCCCAATGGCAATTTTGTCAACCTTGGTATTTGAAAATTGGTTAATTCAGAATGTGATATTATGCCAGGATGATCGACCCACCTTGTGCTTATCTGCGCTCCCACGACGTCTGTCTCGCCGGCCGAATATTCGCGCGCTAGCGCTTCATTCACACGAATCACGCATCAAGTCAGCCTGTTGATTATAACAGTCACGTGTACAGTAGTACGTACGTACGTATATGGTTGGGCCGCGGTCGTCATAAGACGGACCTGAACTCAACGCGTAGAAAGCAGACCATGAACCAATCAAATGCACGGATCGTTGGTTATACCATTACTCAATGGGATAGACTAGAATCCATTGAAAATAGAGGGAACTTATGAAATGATTTTGGTTTGATTTGGTTGATTATCGATACTCTTCCAAATGGCTTAGTGTGTAGTGGTACTACAGTAAAGTATTTTACAGTGTTTTAAACAGGTAGTTTCTCAATACATTGAAGTAGTACACACAAACACGCCCACACCATTAGCTGAAAAGGCAGACAGTGTGTTTGGGACGCCTGCAGACAAAATACACACGAACAGCGAACATTTCATAGAAAACAATATCCGTTTCAATAGAAGGGGAGTAAATGAACATGAAATTTCAGAATTTCAGGTCGAATTTTCGGATAGCCTACACGCATGTTGCAAAGAGTATCATATGTCATTTTGGACCCGCGTGGCTTAAATTGAAAACCGGTAAAACTGCTTTGACAGACCGGGGCTTACAAAATAATGCAGTAAGTCTTGACTGTACAGAGTTTCATGCAAACAAAATAGTCAATTGTGGTACTATAGGCAGTGGCGTATTTAGGGACCATTGGGCCATGCCCCCCTCACTTATGCCGATTTTTTAAGTCCCTGAAAATACGAGAAATTTTTAACACAAATTTATCTTCAAAAGGTAGCATATGTGGCACCAGATTGCATTTATTAAGGACACCTAATTTTTCAAAAAATTTCAAAGGGGGAGGGGACACCCCATTGGCAATGGTCCCCCCTTACTGATGCCGATTGTTTTTGTTTTAGTTCCTAAAAATACGTACATTTTTTAACACAAATTTTACTTCAAAAGGTAGCATATGTGGCACAAGATTGTATGTAAGGACACCTTATTTTTCAAAAATTTTCACATGAAAGGGGGGCACCCCATTGGCCAAGGTCCCCCCTTGCCGATTTTTTTTTTGTTTAATTCATAAAAAATACATAAATTTTTTAACACAAATTTTACTTCAAAAGGTAGCATATGTGGCAACCAGATAACACGTAAGGACGCCTAATTTTTCAAAAATTTTGGGGAGGGGACCCCACACCTTAGACCCCTCCCCAGGTAGGCGATCACACAACATACTGCATGGCCCCCGTGAGAGAAATCCTGGCTACGCCACTGACTATAGGATTGTCTAGTTAATTCAGAACAAGTACTCGGGTGTTAACACCTCCCTGGTCAGAAAATTAGGTTTGCTTGAGTGGTTAAGTTTACATTCTGATTACCTGCAGGGATGAAAAAAGATTTGTATCGCATACAGAACACCTTTCAGTGATGTTTCCGCCCAGATCTTTGACTCTCTGTGCATTCCCTGGCGTATAGGTTGCAGCGTTAGAGGGGCTGGGGAAAACTGCACCGCCGAAAAAAAATTAAGAAGAATCGGGATAGCGGTAAAAAGAAAAGAGAAAGGAGAATAATCAAAAGAAAAGAAAAGCAAAATAAAGGAAAAAATCAAAACGACAGACAAGAAAAGAAACACTGTGAATAGGGTGATTATTGAATTTAGGGAAGGTGGGGAAGAGGAAACTGGCTTGGTAAATTTGGAAGGAAATGTCGATGTTACTAGTTCTGTGGTAGACTGGCCTATAGGGATGGTGGAAAAAACGAACGGGACGAAAAAGCCTGAAAGAGTGAAGGACTGGGAAGAATGGAACAGGAACAAGGGCTGGAGTAAGGCCGACTCTGCAAGTGGGAGAAAAATAATGAGCGGAGAGAAAAGAAAGGGAAGGAACATTAAAAGGTGAGTTGCGGGGAAGAAACGGCCGGGAAAGCAAGATGTAACTTAGCAGGAGGAATTTCGGGAAATAAAGATAAGAAGTAACAGCAGGGCCGAATCCAAGGGGGCCTAAGGGGCGTACGCCCCTATTTTAAGCAAAGCAATGATTTTTGTAACAGAAGTTTAAACCTCCAAGCCCATCTGATTGTACCATGCATTTTCTGCAGACTTTTACGCCCCCCTCTCTCATTTCTGGATTCAACACTGAATAGGGGGAAAGAACAATGAAGAGAGGCAGGAAATGTGAGAGAAGGAGACGGATGGGGCTATAAGCTAAAGTTTTTATTACTGGTTTTTCTGGATATACTTAAAGACATACACTCGTCACCCCAAAGTATATTTTTAGTATGGGGGCATCAAAATTCTTAGTTGGTGACGGCTCTTTGATTAGCAGCAAAGTTTGAAAATTCAAAAGATGAAAAGTAGCTCACATTTCACACAATGCAACGGGGCTGTAACGTACTCGATCCTGGACTCGAGTCCGTTCTTTGTCGGACTCGGAACTGGCTCAGAATGGGAGGTTCTGGAATCTGAATTGGCACGGAATGGGCTGCAGCTGGACTCGGACTCGGAAACGATTCCAGACGAGTCCACAAAAATGAAAGTTAAATATTTGTTCCCTATGGCTACATTGTTATTGATACACAGTTCAACATATAAATACACATACAGTCAATTAAAATACAGCTTGAACCAGGGCATGAAATTGACTCCTAAAATGCCCGTTTTTAATTAAATGTAATTGCAAACCAGTACAAAAAGCATGATGCCACATTCGCTAAATAGCCGGACTCGGAATTGGCCCGGAATTGAAGAACCTAAAATCGGATATGACTCGGAATTGAAGGGTATACTGGACTCGAGATTGGCCAGGAATGGTGGCCACTGGAATCGAAATTGGCCCTGAATCGGGCCAGGTGGACTCGGATACAGCCCTGCAATACAGAGAGAGAGTTTGGATTTGGGGGCGCGTGCCCCCTCCCAGTCGATTTCATATTTTTTTGAAAATTTTAAAATGATCCCAAAAGGCGGTTAAGCGCTTGCGCTCGAGGGGGGGGGGGGTTGTGAGAGAAGGTGTTCTCCCTTCCACGGTGAGAAGGTTTTGTGTTTTTTAATCTGAAAATATGTGATTTGGTGCATGCTTTATACATTATTTTGTATGCAAAATGAGACATATTATTATGTATCTTATGAAATATTTTGTAGGAATAACCATAGTTAATATGTATTCACTATGGAATAATTATATAGAAATCAAAGACACACATATTGCTGGCAAATAATTCATCATTCTACAAGTATGCAGAATCACATAACAGCTTCAAACAAGTGTAAGGTGTTGCTTTTGTACATAGGCCTACCACTAGATACCTGCGTTAATTCCTGATATGGTAGGCGTACAATTTGTCTCCTTACGGTATCGGTATGGAGTTGACAAGTACGCTGCCAGTGCTCCGCGTCAACCGGTTGGCGCGGAGCGCAAGAAAATCTCGGTCCAAAAATGCCTCCCAGATTGCTGGAAATGGCACTTACCAGGCCAATTTGCCGTATAATATAGGGGAAACACTAGTAATATTGTAAAAAAAAAAACGTAAAAAATGCCACAATTTTGCTCAAGGGGCGGCTGCCTCCTCCCTCCCCCTGGCTACGCGCCTGTTTCAGCCAGATATGATCAGTTCCAAAAATACCCATAAGATAGCACCATTTTGCATCTAGGCAACCCCTCCCCCAGTACGGCACCTTTATGTAGTGGCAAAAAGGATTCCACACTGCTGTATACGCAGACGGGGGGGGGTGACTGAGGTGGCATTACGACGTCATCTGTTCTCCCCCATAACCAAATTCTGGCGGCGCTTCTGTAGCAAAATGTAACTGAAGATGAAAGCGCGTGTAGCGCGGGGAACATTTTGTAATTTTAGAAAGAAAAATGTTACAGAAAACAAAATACGTTCATTATTAAACGCCCTTTGGGATTATTTTGGTCAAATCTCTCCTGGAGTCATACCAGGGCCACCGTTTACAGGTAGTAAAATTTTATTTTCGATCAATTTTCCTTGTGGGGCACAGTGATCCGTACGTGGCCCCCACCTAGATGAGGGCCTGGAAAACCTTAACGTGATCCGTCGTCTCCACTCAACTTGTCTTTTGTGCTATTAGACTAACAAAAAGGCCGCATTTTGATTCCATTTTTGTGGACATCCAATGCCACTTTGGAGATAGTCAAATACTTTAATCGAATGATAACAATTTATTAATACCTTAGCGCCTCCGGGGTCTCCGTTCCTTGGACCCTCAATTGAGCATTGTCCCTGGACCCACTAGGGGCCTTACAGAGGGACCCCGGGCCCAACGCCTACAGGGGAGCACTGCCCGTCACTACGAGGCCTCCAGAGGAGCTCGGTCCTTCTTTTTGGGGAGGGAGTCCGTTTGGAGGAACGCTTGGACCCTAGTGCCCCCTCTTCGAAAAGTCTGGGGACTCCACTGCGTGCTTGACCCAACTAGTAAACCTGCTGGGACCTTTGCACACAAGTGAGGCTACCAAGCAAACGACATACCTAAACCCAGCCATAATCACCCGCCCTCCCATACTGTGTACTGTGTACACAGTCCCTCCCAGGCCCGTAGCCAGTCAAGGCACTGAAGCGGCGAAAAGCTTCCAGGGGGAAAAATTTTTTCACGGGGGTGGGGTGGGAGTCAAGACCACACTAAAATGCTTTAAGGCAACGGTACTTTTTGATCTGTTGGGGGCGAATTTTTTCCAGGGGGCTTGCTTCCTCTACCCCCGGCTTCAGGGCTTGGTCCCTTCCTCTCCTCCCCAACTTCGAACGTTGAACAAATTCCCTTTGGTCCCCTCCCCTCCTCCTTTTCAATCCCTGGCCTCGCCAGATGGTAGCAAGTTCAACCTTATCAAATTCATCCGCCGTTAGTCCGACTTCTATAAAGAATTATCACATTGTAACTTCAGGTCTATTTGGTGCTCTTCTAATGTCATTTGAAGAGGGCTTTACCCTCTGGGCCAGGCGTGTAGCTACGGGGGGCCTGCCGGGCCTGACCCGGCCCCCAGATGTTTGCTAGGCCTCCAATATTTTTTTTTATGTCCTGATAAAATGTGTAAGAATTAAGGAAGGTGATCAATGCCGTGACCCCCATTTGATACCTAGGCCCCCTAAAAATTTCATCCTAGCTACGCCCCTGCTCTGGGCCTCATCGGAATGTTGCTCCTGGATCCCTCCAGAGGCTTCAAAGCGAGCCCTAAGACTCCTTATCTAAGCGTTTTCCCGACCCCCCGACATGCCCCCGTTGGCTCGGGGGGAGGGGAGGGGGTTGAGGGGCTGAAGGCCCTTATAGTTAAAATATGGTGGAAAGTATGCCCCCCACAGTTCAAGGAAGAAACCCCCTTATTTCTTTCCTCTGTAAAAATGTCAATACTTTGCAGTAAATTTTCTTAAAATTGACGCAATATGTCCCACCAAATTGCATCTAAGGAACCTCATATAATTAAAAATTTTCCAACAGGGAAGGGGGCACCCCTCTCCGTATGTACATGTTCACCATAACCTCGACAGCGCGGTTCGAAACAACGTTTAACCCCACCTAAAACAGCTTCCTACTCCTGCTTTTTCCAGGTCGTAACTCCGTGCCCAGACCAATGGTATCACACCCCAATTTCACAGGATATTAGGGGCAATTTCCTTGTTGAGACTCTACGAACTTTGAATTCTTCAAAAGCAGTTGCGCGGCTGTTTGCAATACACAGTGTGTTCACTTTGTACTCGGGTACACCGTACCCATATACCGAGGAGGTCTATCAATCACTTGAGAGAAAATTTGGCTTAAATTTCTGAATGCAACTGTTTTGACAGAGACCCCTGTAATGGTTCAAGTTTAAGTATTGTCCACCGGCGCAGGAGATTGGGGACTGAATTTTGTTTCGGAGTGGCGTCCTGGGGAGAGGGCTAAAGGAAGGGGATTCCCCTCCCTTTAAAAATGAGTATTTGGAGTCTTCAGTTGCAATTTGGTGTAACAAATTGGCTGAATTTAACGAATGATCACTGTAAAGTTGAAACATTTTTAAGACGTTTTTACCCTTGGATGGGAGCATACTTCCGCCCTCCACAATTTTAACTGGGGGATAAAGCCCCCATCCCCCTTCCTATTCTAATGGCTCATTCCTATCCAGTAACTACAAGGTAACGGAAAACTATTCACAAAATTTGATTTTACCCAAATTGTGAAACCACCAGCAATTTTATGCCATACGCATTTCTTGAATCCGAAGTTAGCGACATGGGAAGATCTTGAAACAGCTTGGACAAAATTCGTTTCATTCAAAATCCAAAAACTGAACGACTGAAGTTTAATTTCAGGATCTAGACTAGGTATTTGCATACATAATTGACCATGTCGTCTTACAATTTGTGAAACATGAGAGTCATGTCATAAAGCGTCCTGCAACAGTAGTCACGTATTATTTTACGAAGGAAATTATACATGACTCAAAGTAAAAGGCAAATCAGTTTCAAAGAACGCGTGGGGAGATTGACAAACAATTAAGGCATTTACTTTTCTATACATGAATTTTTCATTCTATCAGATGAAGAATGATGCTTCGGTCCAACGTCCAAAAATTTTGGGTAGGAGTTGACTGTTTCAATTGATGCAGCTTAGAGGATTTTTTCAATTGATTCAGCTCTCTGATTGACATCAGATTCAAAGGATGCAGAGTAACTCACTGTTTTGACTAATTCACATTTACAAGAGACTGATAAGCCCACCACAATTTGCTGAATGATTCAGTGACGCTAATAACCTACAAGATCGAAACGTGGCTAGAGGTTATAAGGGGTGGATTTACCGATGTTGGATGGGACAAACCAAAATATTATCTGTGAAACTGTTCCGGTAATGTTTTTTTAAGCCAGTGTGACCTAAAAACTCAATTTTGACAAGAGGCAAATTGAAAAATTTGAGGAAGGGGAGGGGATTGGGATTTAATAGTCACCCCCATTTTATGTGGGGAATCGTACTGTGTTAGCATAGGGAGAGGGAGGGAGCTGGGGGAGCTTTAAACCCCAGTAAAAATGCGGGGCGGAATTCCGCCCTCTGATGAAAACCCCCTATTTGTTGCCTGAAAAAAAGTAAAACTTTTGCGGTAATAATTCATTAAATTCACCCATTTTGTTGCCCCAAATTGCATCTAAATGAACGACCCCTAAAACTCAATTTTTCGGAGGGGGCACCCCTTTGACTCCTCCAGGGATGTCACTCCGATATAAAGTTCAACCCCCTCCATCTCGGAAAGCTTCCTTCGCCAGTGTATGTTTGTAGAAACAAAAGCTATAGAAACCCTATATGGCGTCCCCTAAAGCTTTAGTACACAGTGCCGTTTGTTACATTCCCTTTGTGTGCTTTCAGGAACTTCTTGGCTTCCGTACATCGTGTTTCATGATAGCCATTATGTCAACTAGCAATAAAGGAACACAGACAGCCAAATGCTGTGTAAAACGGGAAAATACCGTTTATGTACGAAACAAGGCTCCTGCTTCAATTTCCAACCCCATTTAGCCACAAGTGTACAAGGTAAAAACTCACTCTCAATTGTCCTGTGAAGGCTTCTTTGTGTACTAGTAGCCGGGTTGGGAACAAAGCTGCACTGAAGCTTTGAACAACAGCAAGTAAGAAGCAAGGAGACTTGCCAAATACTTAAGTCATTCAAGCGTGAGGAGAGGAACACCAAATACGTCCTCACCTCACGAGATCAAGATGGGCACTGAAGCTAGTCAATTGTGCAATCTCATGTAATTCCGAAGTGGAGTGTGAAGAAGAGGTAGAATTGCACAACAGGCCCACAGTGATATACATGGTACATTATGTCATCCATTGCCGAAAGGCTATGTATAGACCCACAATGTTCAACATACAGAGATGGCATTCTACAGTGAACAAAATGTATGTAAATCACTCCGGGTATATATTTTTGAGGGCGCTATATAATTAAGGAGAAACTCTGAAAAACCAGTCTGCTACATACAAACTGACTACATACAACATACAATTCATTGTGGGGTGATTTTCCCATCACTTCAGGATCACCCCAGAATGTCAAGATGCACTTGTAGCAGATGAACTTCATTGTGGGGTTAACCCCACAATGTAAAATAGCCCCACAGTGTGTAAATGTACATGCAATCAGCCCCACAATGTAGCCCTGGCCAGAGCATACATACATACATACATACATACATACATACATACATACATACATACATACATACATACATACATACATACATACATACATACATACATACATACATACATACATACATACATACATACATACATACATACATACATACATACATACATACATACATACATACATACATACATACATACATACATACATACATACATACATACATACATACATACATACATACATACATACATACATACATACATACATACATGCATGCATGCATACATACATACATACATACATACATACATACATACATACATACATACATACATATATATATATATATATATATATATATAGTGTGTATAAATATTTAAATATTTATTCGTTCGTTCGTTCGTTAAATACACACACGACTGTTAAGTGCGTATTTAATGACATTTGTAGACAGTTAAATATTCTATGCTGGTGCCCACAGTTGTTTAAATTCTCCAGAGCTTCTGCAGTCTTCAACCCTCACTGGTTTCCCACCGTGCAGATCAGACACTGCCGACATTATATACTGAAATGGGTCATAAGGCAGGCAACTGAGCCCCTCTTTAACGACGAAGTACTACTTCCTAGGTAAGTGGTTCCCAAGAGGGGTGCAAGCATAAGATTAAATAAATAAATAAACAAACAAATAAATAAATCAAGAATATACAATTATAATACATTGTATCTAGTAACTGCATGCCTTGTTACTAAGTAAGAAGACATGGAAGTGCCATCTCCTGCAAGCTGAGGGGCCTTTTAGCCCCCAAAGTTTTTTGGACGCTCCGCGCCAACTGATTGTGGCGCTCCGCTTTAGATAGTGTTAGAGCACCTTTGTAGGGACTCTAGATAGTGTCAGAGCCATATATTAGGAAATATATGGCTCTGGATAGTGTTAACAGGGTGGCACGTTACAACTCATCATTACCTAGGGGTGTCACTGATGTCTAAAAAGGTTGGGAACCACTGTCCAAGGCTATAGTACTTTTTCACGACGAAATCGACCTTACTGTTACACTTTTTAACACCCTCTAAACTTGGCTGATCATTCAGTTGCGACCCGGGCCCCACCCCCATCAAAACTTCCTGGATATGCTACTGTTTAAGTTTTACCGAAATTGCATTAAGATATTTGCGTCCTTGAAATTAAATACTGTCAATATTTTCGTGCTTCGTCTGCATCCTTCATTCGTGATTGTTATTGTAGGGAAATTTCACGTGACTGGCTTTTTTTAGTCTCGTACGTCATTATCTTCGTAGCTTATCGAACCATGCCTTATTGTAATATTATCCCATGATGAACAGTCTAAGAAACCACAAAACGCCGTGGGTAAACATACTGTGTTGTCAAGAAGTAAAGTGTTTCATTTTCAAAAGGTAGCTTACATTGTAACTATATTTGTGGGCAGAGTTCGGACTCCGTAACTGTTAAACATATGACCGGACTCCCAAAACACTTTACATTTAGATACAGTCGCTACTTCGGCGCGCACAGCAGTAATAAATAACTCCGCATAAATAGCTCCGCGTGACCCGTAGTAACGCAGTACAAACGAAAAGCACCTGCAACATATACATTGCAATCGTAGTACACACGTACTGAGGTTCAGAACCGGATTGAAGTTCAGACATCTGTACAAGATTGCGGCAGGGACGGGTGCAGACTGTGACTGTAAGACGCCAAGCCAAAATTTAACCTCACTCGAGGGAAACGTGTTATTTTCAAGATGGAAAAAGGTAACAATCTGTTCGGTTCAACTATTTGGTTCGATCGCTATGAGTGAAAATTTATTTCAACTTGTTAGGCCTAAAGTTACTTGTAAGCAGTTCCAAGGTATAAGTATAAAGTTAGACCTAGGCTAGGCCCCAGTATGTGTGTTTACCGATATCTTAATAAACTTTGCGAGATTATTTTAATGCTGTATGAAAATTGTGCTGAATATGGATGATACTCGATGTACAATTTGATAAGATCTGAAAAATACAATCAATAAATGTGTTTCACGCTATTGGTACACATACTGTAACTAGTCCTATACGTGTCCTGATCCCCAACCCCTAGGCCTATAACTTGTTAGATTGCTACGGGGTTAGCACGAGTCAAGGGCCCTGTACAATAGGCCTAGGCCTAAGCCCTAACTAGCGTAAGGCAGGCAAGATCTGTATGGATTATGATAAAAGGATTGATGGCCCAGTAGTGCAGGCCAATTCATGACGCTAGAATTCAATAGGAGGATTTAGCCATCAGGCGACACAAGACGTCTATATTTTTCACCCGGGAAATCAGCCTTTTCTCGGGAACTTTGGCTAAACGAGCCTATTGGATTCTAGCGGCATGTGTTATATCTAGGAAAATAATCTACAGTGATGAAATTGGTCCCCCTCCCCCGCCCCCCCCCCCCCCCCCCCTGAAAACATGAAAAAGGCTGTGTTTGCAAGTAGGGCTAGGCTACTTTCATAGTGATAAAATTGTTGTAACAGAATGAAAGATAAAAATCTGCTGTAAGCTAATCCACTATGGTACTGAAAGAAAACCTTGAGAAACTAGGCCTATAGGAAATTTAAAGCATAAGAGCATCTGGATATTCCTGCATACCAAATTGACACATATGAAATTTTTTAACATTTAATTTGCCATCCTGTCACTCAGATTAGTTGACCATTAGGGACGTAAAAGATAACGTATTTGGATGTGATATGGCTCTGTTCAACTGGTTTCAAATCATGCAGAAGGTTTATGTCTTTGCACAAAGATAGTGTATTACAAAGAGGATATAACTCCCTCTCAGTGTAACAGCAGTGCAGTTAACAATTAAGGCAATTTTATTAGGATAAAATCCTTTTCTCATGTACAGAATTGAAGTAATTTTCAATGCAAGCTCTGGCTTTATTTTAAAGTATACCCACATCATAATACTAATGCACTTATCAATTGAATGACGCACACCTGGACATGGTCAGTCATTGTCCACAACTTCATTGGCAAAACACATGCATACAGTGATGTACCCCTCAGTCACTGATGTGATTGACAGATTGTATAAAATGACACACCCCTCAGTCACCCAACTGATGAACAATTTGCGATTTTGACGGACATGTGAGACACTAGACTGACTGACAAAAGTTATGACTGTACATGAGTAACAATGCTGAATGTTGATGTAGACTTGAACAAAGAGGTAACAAATGACCCACAGTGACTCACTCCTTGGTTAGCAAAGTGACTGATATCTGAGGAAACATGACTCACCTCTTTGTCACTCAAGTGACTGGCAATATTGACACTGTGACGGACATGTGAATCACACTGTTGTTGCTCATTGACCTGCATTTGACTGACCATGCAAGGGGGGAGGGCAGTAGTGGGGAACCTCTTTCAATTGAGAAACTGTGCATAAGATATCATTGAGGCAGTTTCCCTGCTTAACCTCTGTTTTCACCCTAGGGACTACTATGGTCTTTCAAACAACCTTTCCAGGTTGAAAGGTCAAATTGAAAATCCTTTATTAACATTTACAGAGCTATGTTAGTTCTGTTGTCGGCTTGCTGGTCTTTTGTGAAGAATAAATTGGTGGTAATAAATCTCTCTGCATTTCACCTGTATAGCAGACTTGTAGGCCTTTAGCTTTGGTTTGCTTTCCAGGCAAAAAAAATCTGGTAGTCCACAGGACTACCTTGACATATTTTCTAATCATCCTTCATAATTCTGGTTGTCAGGGACTACTGGACAACTGTTTATGTCCAACACTGACCAACGCCAGCCTGAGACCAATCGTGGATTCAATGGAATTCCATGTTCTTATGCCATGGATACACATTCAGATCTTGATATTGTAGTATGCCTGGTGAGTGGGAGTGTTGCACACCTAAGGAGTAAATTATCAGTTGTGGGAAGGGAGAGTAGCAAAAGTAATGTAAAATACTATGTTTAATAATTCCTGTAATTCTTTCCTGAAACCTACTTAACCAGTTTCTGATGATGAGCAAAATTTTGCTGAAATATTACCCTGCTTTTTAAAGGTACCTTCATATGATTTCAAGTCATGATGAGAGTATCATAATGTTGTGCACTTCAGATAAAAAACTTCTCCAATCAACTGTCAATGACTCCCAACTGTCAAGGGTATGATGAATTGATGCAGAAATGGAAAACAATGTAATTTTAATTGAATGTGTCAGAAATTTATAACTCAGGCGCTGAGTGTCTGGATGTTATTCCTTACCCATTTGATCATGCCCAGTTAAAAGCATATAACATTTAACACTTAGGAAATTCATGACAAAGGTCCTAGTTTTGTCGCAACTTATGTGTTTTCGATTCGTAGTGACTGACAATCATTAGTCAGACACAGTGTGTGCATGTAGATTTATTGAACTCTCGATATTGTGGTGTTGCAATGGTGAAATCATGTAATTTTAGGGGTGCACAACATTATGTACTGAGTGAGGAACATTATTTATCACAAGAAATAGGCCAGCTGAGTGGTAAAATATGTATATTGGGTGGTTCAAAGTTCAAACAAGTTCTAAGTTTGAACACCTCTTGTAAATGCCCATTGTTTGTGAGTTAGGGCCAATTTGACCATAAAATACAAAGCAATTAATATTTTTCTGATACAGTTATGTCGTATTTGAGGAGATACTACAATATTTACTAAGTAAGAAGGTTATGATATTGGGACAGTTCAATTCTAAAGCATTCAAACTTAGACCCTATCACCCTGTCACCCTATCACCATACTTTTGGGATTTAAGCA
>JAIZAY010001434.1:0-14982 GCA_029531755.1 Holothuria leucospilota | reverse complement strand
CTTGAACTAACATCTTTGATAAATATCTCAAATGAAAATCTTATGGCAAACTTGACTTTTTTTA
Organism: Holothuria leucospilota; assembly: GCA_029531755.1. Classification (NCBI taxonomy): domain Eukaryota; kingdom Metazoa; phylum Echinodermata; class Holothuroidea; order Aspidochirotida; family Holothuriidae; genus Holothuria; species Holothuria leucospilota. Next base: position 14,918 of record JAIZAY010001434.1, on the reverse strand, counting down.
ATAGATCTTTGACAAACCTTCAGCCATCTCGAATTTATCGATCTGTCAGCTCAAAATTGTCTGTCACCGACGTTCTTCATATCAACCTCACCGAGTTTCCCTTCCTAATTGAAATGTAAGATTACAATTTGTACATCAATAATTTTACAGCTGGAGAAAAATCTGGAAAATATTCCAGCACGAATATAGAGTGTATAAATATGTCACCTAATGCTGGAATTTGGTTTTCGAAAGTTTCAATGGCACAATTCTAAAGACAGACTTGAGTCGAATGTCTCTTCTTCAAGCAGGAGTTACATAACTTAAGACCCTCTCATGTGATAACCCGATCGTGCGTAAATTACGGTTACATTTCAACTGGATATGATAGGTTGTATATCTGTTATTTGATGATATACTCCTATTACGTCATGCATGTATCTATTTAGTCATGTAGAAATCCTGAACAGAACCCTTTAGGTTACCAACTAGAACAGCACTTATGACGTTTAAAGAGTAACGTAGATGAAAGGCAAATACTTAAGGTACGTCAAATGTAAACTGTTGATAGGAGGATTCTCGTGTCAACACTTATGCCGATACGCCACCACATCCACAAAAAAAAAAAAAAAAAAAAAAAAAAAAAAACCAACCACTGAGCGTGAACCCTCCCTGAAGCTAAGCTGGAAAGGAAACAGAATTCCTACAACTGAGTTTGAACCCTTCCTGAAGTTAAGCTAGAAAGGAAACAGTATTTCTCTCAAACCCTTTGTCTTTTAATGAAAAATGTAGTACTAGAGCTTTGATTGAAACCGTACACATAATCCAAATAAAAGTTTGCCATCAACTCATAACCATGAAGATTTTGTTTGGTCATTTCTTAATTTGTAGAGATTTTTCAAGAAATGGAATTGAGCTGATTGAGCCAGGAACATTTTGGCAGCAAAGAAATCTTCTTAAATTGTAAGTACATCATCTGTCTGAAAAAAACATTTGATTTGTTGTTGTATTTATTCATTCACTACGACAATTTTTTTGCAATCTTAAATTGCGCAATTTTACAGTTGTGGATAGAATGGAACAGCTTGCGCTCACGACATCACGAACAAGAAAGGCGTTTCTTCTTTCCCTTTACTTTGAGGATTCAACAATGTTATTCCACAACAAATTCAATGTGTTGTTAATTATAAAAAAATCGGGCAAATGAAATGCTCCTTTCGGATCTTGTGACTAAGTGGAGCTTGCAAGCTAGTGAATGTCCATCCCAGTTTCGTAAATCACACACCCAAGTATGCTTGATCAGGAAAGATCGAGACAAAAGCGTTGAATGTATGAACGACGACGCATTTATAATATGTAATACATGCGTTGTGAAACTTCAGAATAGATTACATAGCAACTATTAGTATGACTTGAACAGTGAGCATTATTGCTCATATTTTAGATGCATAAAAATCTTCGGCCTCTCACAGGATTACCCCCTAGCATTGGATTACTATGAAAAAAGGATTTTATGAAAGAGGATTTCTATACATATAAGAAAACTTACCCCCGAGCTGGACATTAACGTTCAATCCACTTGTTTCTGTTCTTCTCAATAACTTTTCAAGTTGAGTGGTTACTGTGAATGTATATGAACACGCAAAAACATGAATGCTTTTGCCAAAAGGAATGTCAATGGGATAACTGTTTCATTTTGAAAATAGCTGTTTTACACAGGACTTACATAATATTTCCCTGTGAATTAATATGTAATACTGTCCAAGTTGAGCGCAACCATCACTCAGGCGCGGATCCAGGGGGGCCGGGGGGCCAGCCCCCCCCCCGCCACGAAAAAAAAAACGAAAGGAGAAAAAAGGAAGAAAAAGGAAAAAAAGAAAAGGAGAAAGAAAAATTAAGAGCAAAAAATGAATAGAAGTGTCTAAGAACGTATTCAAAGTATATATTTCCGTAGGGGTTGGGTGGAGCTATAGCTGGATTATCTCTTTAGATATCTTTCAAAGTGGTTGGCGACCAAAAATAGAGCTACAATGTTCGAAAACAGGTGAATAGCTGAGTAATGATCCTTGACTTAAGATCTAAATAAGTAAACATCGTGACATATGCAGTATGGGCCCGGCTAGCTGCACTGAAATGTAGTAACAATTTTGCGTTAAAGAGTGAAATGTTTTGTAATCTAGAGGGATTGAGAGGCAAAGTTTTCGCCATACAGACCTTGCAGAATGAATACAGAAGACAAGCTGTCAGGTGACGTGATATTGTGCACAGTGGCAGCAGCCGTTGCAGGTAAAGTAGCGGCGTGCGTACCCTGTTCGATTCCGAAACTGTCTGAAAAGTTTTAAAATGAACTTAAAAGGCTTTTAAGCTACAGACAGTGGCGTCGGCACAGTGGGCAATGGGTGACGTGTGTCCCCCTCCCCCATCGATTCTTGAAAATTTTTAAAATGGTCCCAAAACTCGTTTAAGCTACAGATTTCTGTGGAGGGTGTAGGGTGAGATGTATTTTTGATGATTGGTTTGTTTTTCTAACCATTTTCTTTCACAAACTGTTCTCAAACTATCATAAGTTTTGGAAATCCTTGACAAATTCCAAATTTTCGCACGCTCCGCTAGCGTCAAGCCTTGTGTCAGAGTTGTCCTTATTATCAATAGCTTTCGGTAACTACTCACGGAGGACCAAAGGAGCAAAAGTGCTTTTTAAGAATTCTCAGTCAGAAGATTCGTTTCTGAATAGCATAGGTTGGTAGGAAAGTGAAAGTGTCCGATGCAGGTTCTGAATGCAGGTTTTGTCATGGACTAATATTTTACTCAAAATTTCGGCGCGCTTCGCGCGCATACGACAGGGTCTACACCCGATTACATACACCATTGACAAAGCTATGACGCAAGAAATTATTCCAATTCAAACATTTTTGTAAAAAGTACATCTCCTTCTCTGTAGGGCTCTCATCATTATGGGATCTTTGACTAATCTAGTCTAGCACATGATTTGAAAGATTGAAAGTACGTAATTGCCGTTGCTTATTTTCCAAACATTTTACCGCGACGTTCAATAACGACGAAAATCTTTCTGAAATGAATTTTGCCTGTCCACCATCCCTCTTGCTATACCTAAAAAGAAGGTGATATATCATATCTCCTCCCATATGGATTTCGGGTAGTGAGAATCCCGTTGGTCCCTCTTTTGTATACTGTAACTAATTCAGAGCTCCCGGGAGGTTCTATACTGTTCTCTGCCAACCTTGGATATCCTTTTAAAATGTAGAGGAAAAATTTTATTATAGTCCTAGAATGTTTCTGTGGACTCCACGCAGGTATAATTGCGTGTACAATTTTCCCATGGGCGTGGATCATGGGGGGACGGGAGCACGCGTCCCCTCACTTTTTGAAAGGGGAGACATCGTCAAAAAGTCCCCCTCACTTTTTCAAAAATGATGGAACAGACTGCAATTATGCCTAGGAAAACGAAATTTTTAGAAGAAAAATAACCTAAAAATCCTACACTTTTGTTGCACCAAATCGCATCTGAGGGCATTCAGTTCTAGGAAAATTTCCCTTAGACCCCTCTCCCATGTCGACGATTACAAAACTTATTGCCTCCCCGTGACGCAAATTCTGGTTACCACCACTGCTTCTTCCACCAGGACGGCAATTCACAAATGTGAAAAAGTCTCTCCCCCTCCCCACTTTTGGAGATGGATCCACGCCCATGATTTTTCCTGGGACTTTAGAGGTTTGAAGGCAATATATTAACCGTCTCTTACTCCTCTTTTTCACCCGAACAAAAGTTAGAATTCACTAAATTTTGGACATTTTTTAAACATACAATCACTTTAGAATGACCCAAAGATACCACCATTTTGCATATAGGCCCCCTAAAATTAACAAAAATTTCACAAAGGGAAGGGTAAACCCCTTCCTGGGATTGCACTCTCATGTACTAACAAGAAAAGGCTCTCCCACTCTTGTATGTAGCGTATACAAAATCTCACTGCCTAAAAGGCACGGTGTAGCAGTTATCTGCGGTTCCTCCAATCACCAACTCCCGCCGGCACCATCGGTCATAGATTTCTGAAGGGTATAACCTTCAGAAATCCATAAAGAAGGTGATATATCATCTCTCCTCCCATATGGATGTCAGGTTGTGAGAGTCCTGTTGGTCCCCCTTTTCAGTGTACAATTAATGCAGAGCTCCCGGGAGGCTCTATACCGAAGATTTTCGGCGCGCTTCGCGCGCAATTGTTTACGCTTACGGAGAGGTACGTTTTTATTGAGTGATGGATTTATTCTTATCACTTTTTACCAAAAATCATTTGAAACCTTTCACGATTTTTGCAAAGTCTTCTCAATTTTTCTTGATTTTCGCTTGATCTGCGCACTTTTCGCATTGAATTGCTCCTTTTACTATCAGTAAGGTCCCAAACGTATTCGCATTACTCATCGGTGGGGTTCTACCATAAGCCAATTATTCGTGTGCATAAACGTGATTTCAGAGGAGCCAGCATTGAAAGGATGTAAAGCAACTGATATTCATTTTGTCACCCTCCTCTTCTTATGAGAGCTGAAAACTTAGTATCGAACCCACCTTCTAATTGATATACACACATAAAGGGAATTGACACCGTTAGTCATAGCAATGGTTTTAAATGTAAATTCAAATTTTCGGCACGCTTCGCGCGCAATTGTTTCATCTAACGTCCTAAACCCGAATACCGTATAACGAAAATCAAACACTCATTATGGCAAAATTCATCTCAAGTTACCTGCAAGGGCTCATAATGTTGGCTTGTAAGTTTTAAGATAAGTTATATTCTCCGGAACTTCTGCAGGTACATATAGTAACTTATACTGAGCCATACACATCAAATTCCATGAAACATGAAAAGGTGTAAAATCTCACTGACATAAGAACTGGAAGTCGATTTCTGTGCTCTTAAAATGCAATATTGTGAGGGCTTCCGGGGGCTTCGCCCCCTGGACCCCGCCAGGGACCCTAACGCGGGCCCCTGGATCCCACGCGTAGGAACTCGCGCTTCGCGCTCGTGGTGCACCTTCGGTGCACATGAGACTTTCCATCTTGGGCCCCCCCTCAAAATTTCTGGATCCGCGCCTGCCATCACTTGGTGGCTACATAGTGTACCACAAAAAATTTTCTCTTAAACTTTGGGGATCTCACATTTAGAAATTACAATCTCCAGAGGAAAGGAAAACTGGAGAAAAACACGAGGGAAAAACACATTGCAAAGAGACTTAAAGTTAAAGACTTAAGTCCACGAAGGTTGGTCTTAGCTCAGACCATGTTGGTGTTAATTGTAACTAACCTACGTGCTTATATAAGTAGTAATTGTAGCTTCAATAACCGTATATGTATATGTAAGCATGCTGGATCTTTCAGTTGGTAGCTAGCCTTGAGGTAAGATTGTAGTCAATGGGGATAGATGTTTATGCGTAGTCGCATGAAACCGAGTAGGGGTGAGAGCTGCAGCTTTCCCACCCATTCGGGCAGAAAATGTTTTATTTTCGGGCAAACATACACTGAATTTTGTGGGGAAAGTTCTGCAGCACTCATAATCGGAAGAATCTCGTACGCTCATGTGTACTGTATATCCGAGCAAAGGAGAGAAAGCTTTTGGTCTTGTTAAGAGGTAATCGAATGGTGAAAAACAGTCAAAACAAGAAGCCGGCACCTGTGTGTGCTAAGGTGTACGTTAAGTCTTGAATTTGAAGAAAATAAAATAATTTTAAAAAAGTCGATAGCACAATCGTTTGTGATATCCTTCTTGTAAAAGTCACATTACCTGCTTTTGTTTCCTTTTTGAAATTGAAAACTTATACGACTTTCGACAAATTAGTGTGTTCTTACATAGAATGTTGCAAGGAAAAAGATTGTTTAATCAAGTCATTCTGTAACAATAAGACAGTGATCATGTTTTGGCACAAGCTACGGTGTGTTTAGGAATAAAACAAATACAACAGAACCTGTAGTAGTTCAAGAGAGACATCACGAATTATTGCACAATCTACCATTTAAGTTGAGTGAACAAACTCAATCATTTGCTTCAAGCTCACAATGACCTGTGAGAATGGTAATTGCAACAATGGGATCTACTTTTTAAGCTTTGTAACATACATTCATTTTTGAAATTATAGTTTTATTTACACAATAATAATTCTAACCGCCTTAACAAAAGACTCACAGTACTTAACGCCAGATTACCCAGAATCTCATGCTTCAACATCCATTTTGCATAAAGGCTTTGGGCCCGATTTTATATCACCACTTAGGCTGTTTAGTAGTGATCCTTAATTTTTATTTTTTTAAAATTGAATTTTGGTGCCCTCACATCACAAATCCTTAAACACACAGTTCCCCAATATGCCCATACGTAATGAATAGTCTAGGTGCTTAAAACTATGAGAGCTCTCTGTTTCTCGTTAGACACAAGCAATGCAAAATATAGACACTTAAATTTACTCCTGTTTTCTTTCAGATCACTGAGTCGCAATAATCTTCAAGAGCTATATCCAAACACCTTTCTAGGTCTCATTCGATTAACATATTTGTAAGTATTTGTTGACTTGAAATTTAGTCTCAAGTGATGGTTGAAATCCAATGATGTGTTGATGTTTTCTGTTGCCCCACGCCCCCATGAATATTTGTTCGTCGTCAGCTTCTCCCTCTCCTATCAGAAATAGGTGTGTGCCAAACACTCTGTTTACTGTGTACAACAGGGAAGAATGTACTCTAAGGATCATGTACATGAGTCACTTTTAACCTTGGAAACCAATCCAAACATGTTTATCAAATCCTGAATCACTCTTGTCAAAACCAAAAGCTGGCACAGCTACAAACACTTAACTTTTTTGAAATATCAGTTTAAATTATACTGAATCTGTGGTTACATTTAAGGCAAAACTTTTCTTTATGGAAAACCCTATCATTTGTATATACATCAGAATGAGGCATCTTTTTGCAAAGCTTTTGTGTTTAATTACTGCCTCTGGTTAGTCAGTTACGTATTCGTGCCATTCATAAAGGTTCTTCTGTAATTTATGAGCAGCTTACGGACAATTTGCATCACTTTGTGCACAGCGTGCCACAGCTTAAATTTTGTCTGGCGTTTAGGTGGTTTGTCTTTAAAGGTATGCATATATGGCTCTTTCCTGTCACTATGATTATGCCAACTTATTTTCTGTAGCCGATACGTAATATGGTAACAATCGCCAGCGAAGACCACTTTTCTTGAAAAAAAAAATACTACAGAGGCCTAGATAATTTCTCTCTATACTCAGAGGTGAATCGCCAATAGGCCCTGACCTCGCTCATATCTTTTTGGAGATATGATCACTATATTTTGTTATAACATCAGACAGAAAAGGTTGCTATTTTTGACATTCATGATTACATTTTGATATATTCTAACATAAGAACACATTATTCTTTTTTTGCACAATGTGTTTTGTCAACTCGGTAAGTGAGCTCGAACCAGTAGTTTCTAAAAGAGTTTGAGCCCCCTTTCGTTCCGGTGCTGTTGATCAGTCAGTAATTTACAATAGTGTTACCAAGTTTATGACATTGAATGAGATACATAACATGTATAGTTTTAATTGACCTAAGGTTGACACATAATGGTGTAACAAAAGGGTATGACTTTAAAACGATTTATTTGGTACTTTCGCTAACAGATAAAATTTAAAAATTCAGGCCTTGAAGGGCAGTTGTTTTACCACGATAAGCGAACACAAATGTGGAAGAAGCCTATATGGCTTATGAATTACAACTTCACGTCGAGTGCCTAACAGACTCAACAACTTAGGTCAAATTTGGTTTCTTTTGAAAAGCCAAATAATATAGGAAAACCGTAGATTGCTCTTGGATAAAAAAGAACCCACCTTACTTTGACCCGGCCGGGGATTGAACCCCGAACTCCAGGTTGCCAAGTTTCATCGCTTCATATGCCGAGGCCTTAATCTACTCGGTCACAGCACCGGTCTTTTGGAAATTCTTCTTCATTTATTTAATTCCCAGAGATTTGACTGGAAATCCTCTACACAGCATCCAACCAGGAACTTTTCATACACTAAAATCTCTTCCAGGGCTGTAAGAATTTTTGACTCTATGTTTATTTTAAATTTCAGGAATGAAAAGGTTTTAAGTGGGTTTAAGTTCATATGGCTTTAATTTTCTTCCGACATTTACGTCGCAATAAAATGAAATTGAAAGGGATGCTATTTACAGGCACCGTGTAAAGTAGTGATACACTACATAGATTAAAAAAATGAAAGCTTGCAAGTTGACGTGAACAAATGTTTGTTAATACTTCAGTATTTGACTATAAATGCTTCAATTAAAGTAATGCTTACGTACAATTGATTTTGAATGTGGTATTTTGTAGATGGACTCTCATAGGATAGCTTAAGTAGGAAGTTCCAATAGGCTGGAGCAAAGGTTAGAAGATCTTTTTAATTACTTCTGCTTCCTTTACAGTCACATTTTGTTTTGCGAAAGGGTAAATTTGTCAATGTTGTCAAACTGGAAGATGGCATCACTTACATATACACTCTTTTAAGTGGACTGGAATGAAGCAATGTTTCGATAAAGACATTTAATTTGATGATATTTGGTGCGTGCTGCATGCATCAAATATCAACACACAACTTCCCTTAAGATATCATTTCAATGGGGATAACAGCCGTCAGGCTTTTCCCTCTCCTAATCTAAAAGCATTTTTAAATAAATGCAGTTTTCATTCTAACAAAATATTTCATGTTTGCCTACACAGTAACCTCAATTACAAGATCTCGCTTTGATAATCGTTAAGACTCTTCTCCTTTTTCATTTATCAGGTCTTTGAGTGGACTCAAGTTAATGAGTATTGACGCCAACGTCTTTGATGGCTTAATATCTTTGCAGACCTTGTAAGTTTCAGCGTTTTCTCTAATAGAGTAGCATTAGTATATGAGTGAAAAATGATGAACGTGCCAGTTATGAGGCAAACATAGCTTACAAAAGCTTATAGCACCATTGTTACAAGCACATGTTCTCTTTGATGTAGGTTGTCGACTGAAGATTATTATCGTTGAAGATTATCGATGACTAAAATAAATATTTTGACAACGGGTATATAATAACAGACCCGAGGACAGTTCTTGACCTGTAGTTAACCATTCTATTCTTGTTAAAAATTATCGATGCAAGGTCTTTCAGTAAAATCTGTAGCATGGTTCAAGTTATATCTATCTAATCGACAGCAATCTACTTATATTAATGGAGTAATCTCGACCTCACTGCCTGTCATATGTGGGGTACCTTAGAACCTTTGCAGTTTTTGTTTATAAATGAAATGACTTAAATTATTAAACATTGTTCAGCGTATATGTATGCAGATGACACCACATTTAACCTGAAGAACCAAATTCCTTAGGTTTTTTTTGGTAAGGTGTCACATTTGTGTCCTGAGACATGCATATCTTGCATGATATTATGTCTTCAGGTTAGGTTAACGGTAGAGACATGAAATAAGGTTAGGGTTAGAAGTTTCTAGACTTATTATTTTGCTGAGGAGTGGATGTCTGAAGGGCAAGTCTATTGAACACTTAAATGTTAAAGTTAATAAGGATACTGCCAATCTCATCCCACGGTGTAAGAATTACAAAATCATTATAAATGGTAATAAAACCCAAAGCATGTTGATTGGCTCGAGACAAAGGTTAAATTCCATACAGAGCAACAAGTTTCATATAGCTTTTGAAGATGCAGCAATGAAAACGTATTCCATGAGAAGATTTTTGGGGTAAATATGGACAATGAGTTATCGTGAAATGTTCACGTGAAGTCTGTTTGCAATCTCGTTTCCAGTTGATCAGCTCTACCAAGGCGCATAAAACCTTTTATTGAAATGAATGAAGTCTTGTATGCTGTTTTGTAAAGGTTACATCTTACTATGTTGGAAGACTGTAGCTTAGTTTGGGGTACATGCAATGCCATCAGTGCCAATATACTCGGTCGATTACAGAGATCTGCTGCCAGAATGATTTTAAGTCGAAATTTTGATGACAGCCGGAAGATCTTTTTAAAACTTTGAATTGATCACCTCTCGCAATGCTTTTATAAAATAGAAAGGACTAACTATGGTGTGCAAGGCGTTAAATGGAGTGGTCCTTCAGTACATTGCACAATGTTTCGATACACGAACGATATTCATCATCATTCCCTCAGGGCCACCACAAGTAGTAACCTATTTGTAGAGGGCGGAAATCATCGATATCATTTAAATACCTTTTCCTACGTTGCTGCTAAAGATTGGAACAAGCTACATTTACAATGTTAAAATGCGACCCATTATCCTCTTCTATGAGAATTTACTAAATGTTTACGACTTCACACTTCTGTTGTTTTATTGCAGTAAGTATTTAAGCAACTTTGTGCTGTTTTACCAAAAATTGTATGTGTTAGTTGTATTGATTTACCTATTTCTTTTTTGTATTCACATTTTTGCTTGTTTTCTATTTTTATGTTTTAAGCATTTTTCGGATACATATTTTTTGTTTTGTTTTATTACTTTGATTAATTTTATTTTATATTTATTTATTACTTTGACTTATTTTATTTATATTGTTTCAATGTTTTTAATGAGGCCTCGGGTAAAATGAGCGTTTAACTACCTGGCCGCTAACCATTTCATTTTTTTTCATTTCATCTGACATTTATTTCAGTCTTTTTTATCAGAAAATACAGTGTACAATTTCGTTAAAAGTAAAAGTAAATAGACTGGGGACAACTCAGAGAAAGCAACGGCTGCTTGTGGGAATGAGTTACCCCTTGACAAAAACAAAACAGGTACACAATTACTTATATAGTGGAATGAAAAAGCTTACCAGATTCAGAAAGATATAGAATAACACTAAACAAAGCAAAGACACTTAGATGGAAATAAAATATAATTATGCCTTAGTTCGCATTCAGATTTGCATAATGTGATCTGTAAGAGATTTTTGAAAGTACTTATACTACTGGAGCTGCTACGAAGTTTTTCAGGTAAGTTATTCCAAGTTTTGGGCCCTGAAAAACAGATGCTATGCTGAGAGGCAGTTAAACGACAAAATGGAAGGGAAAAATTAATACGAGACGCACGGGTGGAATGGTCATGGGTATTGCAAGACAGAGTAAATAGGTTGTTAAAGATAGATGGTAGGTTACCACAGATCCAATTATACATAAATATACTGATATTAAAACGATTTACATCAAATATTGATAAAGTCTTTATTTCTCTAAAGAGTTCATAAGTATGATAGTTTGCATCTTTATTAAAAATAATTCGAATTGCTCTTTTCTGAAGGATATGAAGTGACAAAAGCCTAGTGGGGTAAGTACCACCCCACACAACATTATAATAATTCAAATATGGGAAAATTACTACATTATAGAGTGTGATAAGTTACAGAGTTACAGATTGGGAAAGATCTGAGAGATAACTCTTGAACCAGGTTATGGCGGGACCTCGAATGCCATAGTGATTAAGTTTACTGAGGAGAATATCATGATGTAGGGTATCAAAGCTATTGATAAGTCAAGGAAAGTCCCTGATACAAAATGGTTCTTTTCAAATGCACAAGTTAATAAGTCGGTAAAATGAAGTGAGACGTGCGCAGTTGATCTTCCAGGAAGGAAACCAAATTGATAATCATACAAAACTTTATACTTATTTAAAAAGCTGTAGACACGAGAAAACATAATTTTCCCCAGAATTTTGGAAAAACATGGAAGTATGGATATTGGTCTATAGTAACTGACACGCTCTTTGTCTCCACTTTTGTAAATAACACGGGCTTTCTTCAATAAATTTGGTACAATGCCACTGCTGAAGGATAAATTACAAATAAAAACTAAGACATCAGAGAGAAAGAACAACATATTTGACAACATAAAGGGGGGTTCCATCATGTCCAGCAGCAGAATTTTTTAATGACATAATAACAGTTCATAATTCCTCATTATTAGTTGGGTTCAGAAACAGAGTATTACCTACTGGGGAGTGAAGAAAATTACTGTAAGTGATAGCACTAACACTGGGAATTTTTTGCTTGGTGGCAGGACCAATATTTGTGAAAAATTCATTAAAAGTACAGGCGATATCATTTGAGTTAGAAATATGATTACTCTTGTGCAGAATATACTCAATTTTACTACTAGAGGTTTTCCCCTTAATGATAGAATTAATACATCCCCAGGTCTTCTTAATATCCCCTTTACAATCCTTAAAGGAATTCATGTAGAAGGTATGTTTTGCATATCTAATTACGTTTGTAAGGTGATTGCGAAATGCTTTATAAGCAGTAAGGTTATGATAGGATCGCTTTCGTAAATATTTTTTGTACAATTTCTTTTTTGTATTGCAAGAATTGAGGATACCTGTGGTCATCCAAGCCTGCCTAAAATTACCATTACTCTTGTTACGACTTACCAGAGGAAAACACTTATTGAAATGATTACTAAAATTATGAATGAAATTATTGTAGGCATCATTGGCATTATTACAGTTGAAGACATTTAACCAGTTCACACCATCGAGCATATTTCGAAAGTTCTCAAGCTTATCAGCTGTAATTTTCCTACTAGTGACAATGTCAGAATACTTAGTAGCAGTTGGTAATTTAATATCAGTTATGGTAAAAATAGGGAAGTGATCGGATATATCGTCGATGAGAATACCAGAAGTATGGAAAATGAGAATTGAATTAGAAAATACTACATCCAGAGTAGTAGCACTAGTATCAGTTACCCTGGTAGGAAGAGTATGTAGAGGTCTAAAAGTATACGAACTTGCAAGGTTACAAAAACTCAAAACAGTTGGATCATCCTTGTCTAAAATATTACAGTTGAAATCACCCATAACAAAACTCAATTTCGATTTGCTTAATAAGCTGAGAGTAGAACCCATTATACCAATGACCATATCATTAACACCCTTGGGTAAATACACAACTCCAACTAAAACATGAATGCCAGGAGAGGAAATTTCAGCGAAAATAGACTCAAAAGTTCCCTCCATAAAAACACTCAGATCACTTCTCATTTTAGAATTTAAAAGGGAATTAATATACATTAATATATATGTACATTACTATATATGTATATACATACAAATTTACACTTTAAAGTTGAAATAAAGTACATAAATTGATGTTTAAATCTTGCGATTGACCAAATCTTTGGAAGAAAGTAGGCCATATTCCCGTATATCTAAGGAGTCAAGAAGGGCCATTTACGATTACAAAGCACAGTTACAGCGAAGTTTTATTTTTTCCTTTATGTTTTTCAGAGATTTGTCTTCCAACTCCATTACCTACATTACAGCTGGCGCCTTTCGTGGGTTGAACGAGACCGAAACCCTGTAAGCATTTCTGGAGGGAGTGGATGTAATTAGTAGGCAAAGAAAAAGCATAAGTGTTTTATATCAGAACATATTATCAGAGATTAGTTAATTAAGTCAGGCCTTGAAGAGCAGTTGTTTACGACGCTAAAGCGACCATGAATGTGGGAGAAGTCTATAAGGCTTCAATTGTTACAGTAATGCATGTAAGATAAATCGTAAGTTCCTATATTTTACATAGTAGCTATAGTATTCACATGTAAAAACATTTTGCAAATAATCTACCTTTTGGATAAGGAAAAATTCAAAACAGGATACATACATGTCTATAGTATTATGCATTAGTCATAAATCTGCATGGGAGTAGCACAATTAATTAATTACACAATTAATTACGAAAGCAGCTTGTATAGAGTGATTAAAATTCAAAAAAGAAATGCAGACATTTTTGTACTCACAATACACACCTCTCACTTGCCTTCAGTAACCGATAATCTCCTCAGTCATTATTTTTTCATCAATGAAAAGATGTACATGGAAAGGAAAGACACATTTCCACTTTTCAGTTCAATGAGAAAATAGATTTTTACCTCAAAAGTTCAATTTTTAAGTACGCTCTGGGAAGGGAAGAATCTCCAAAGAAAGGGTAAATCTCGCTTGAAGATGATAAGACCCTGGTTTATACTTTGGTCCTCCCCCCCCCCTTCCGGTGCTAGGGATCGCAACCCTCAAATACAGGGTACCCTTTGATGCTGATGATTTTGGGTAACTGGACAGATTTGATTAAGAATTTGTATGTATTTGGACTACTAAAGAATTCTAGTCATTGAGTTGCAGTATCTGCGAAAGAAGAGGACTCCTCAAGGACCTTTCGGCAGAATGATAGACATTGACAGGAGAGTTATCTTCAAATCAACACTTGCGCATGTAGTTGTCAATATAGAGCAAGAATTTGTTTATTCGACAAGATCAATTATAGAACGGTATGATCATTAGAGGGCGGTCAAAGTTCGAAAGGGTCCACTTTACATTTACAAAGGCAGGTAGCATGGACTATCATGAATATTCATTAAGATGAATGAATCAAATGAATGGTGTTTCAAATCAAGGTTGTGCATACAACAGATGGTCCTTAATTTTTGAAAAACATCAACAAAACTCATTAACCATTAGCCACACTGATACTGAGCACTGTGAGGTAGTTAAAACATCAGAATCATGACACTTAGCAAGTTAGTTCTCACATACCGGTTCGCTGAATTCCTCAAAATGAAAAGCTTATGAAGAGAATTTTTTTCTTTTTTCATGATTGTCTCTTCAAACATGTTACTTGCTTGGTAATTGTATTTCAAAAGTATTTCTGAAGTATTAGTAATGCTCTTATTATCATTAGCCATGTACACATTTGACCTGTAAAGCATCAGTAATTCATACGTATGTTTACATGGTCAAATGCTTGCCATAAACAGGTTTGGAACGGGTTGGGATCAAAACGCAGAAAACTTCACTTCCAAATATTGATCCTGTCAGGGCTGTCAGAAGAACCACATGTCTACCCGTTAA
>JAIZAY010000139.1:0-101460 GCA_029531755.1 Holothuria leucospilota | reverse complement strand
CTTAAATTCCCGGCCAATTCCGAGTCCGGCTATTTAGCGAATGTGGCATCATGCTTTTTGTACTGGTTTGCAATTACATTTAATTAAAAACGGGCATTTTAGGAGTCAATTTCATGCCCTGGTTCAAGCTGTATTTTAATTGACTGTATGTGTATTTATATGTTGAACTGTGTATCAATAACAATGTAGCCCTGGGGAACAAATATTTAACTTTCATTTTTGTGGACTCGTATGGAATCGATTCCGAGTCCGAGTCCAGCTGCAGCTCATTCCGTGCCAATTCAGATTCCAGAACCTCCCATTCTGAGCCAGTTCCGAGTCCGACAAAGCACGGACTCGAGTCCAGAATCGAGTATGTTACAGCCCCGTTGCATTGTGTGAAATGTGAGCTACTTTTCATCTTTTGAGTCTTCAAACTTTGCTGTTAATCAATCGTCACCAACTAAGAATTTTGATGCCCCCATACTAAAAATATACTTTGGGGTGACGAGTGTATGTCTTTAAGTATATCCAGAAAAACCAGTAATAAAAACTTTAGCTTATAGCCCCGTCCGTCTCCTTCTCTCACATTTCCTGCCTCTCTTCTTTGTTCTTTCCCCCTATTCAGGGTTGAATCCAGAAATGAGAGAGGGGGCGTAAACGTCTGCAGAAAATGCATGGTGCAATCAGATGGGCTTGGAGGTTTAAAATTCTGTTACAAAAATCATTGCTTTGCTTAAAATAGGGGCGTACGCCCCTTACGCCCCCTTGGATTCGGCCTGGCTGTTACTCCTTATCTTTATTTCCCGAAGTTCTTCCTGCTAAGTCACATCTTGCTTTCCCGGCCGTTTCTCCCCGCAACTCACCTTTTAATGTTCCTTCCCTTTCTTTTCTCTCCGCTCATTATTTTTCTCCCACTTGCAAAGTCGGCCTTACTCCAGCCCTTGTCCCTGTTCCATTCTTCCCAGCCCCTTCACTCTTTCAGGCTATTTCGTCCTGTTCGTTTTTTTCCACCATCCCTATAGGCCAGTCTACCACAGAACTAGTAACATCGACATTTCCTTCCAAATTTACCAAGCCAGTTTCCTCTTCCCCACCTTCCCTAAATTCAATAATCACCCTATTCATAGTATTTCTTTTCTTGTCTGTCGTTTTGATTTTTTCCTTTATTTTGCTTTTCTTTCCTTTTAATTATTCTCCTTTCTCTTTTCTTTTTACCGCTATCCCGATTCTTCAAGTGGCGTAGCCAGGTTTTTTGTCAGGGGGGGGGGGCAAGAGCACCAAGATTTCCCCCAATTAGTGATCTGCTTTCCTAATAATCAGTGTTCTCCGTAGGTCAAAATTTTGTCCGGGTGCTTTATTCTGATCTGGCTGATGTGACTGATCGCCGTCCTGGGGGAGGGGCCTAAGGGCTTTTTGAGTGGCATGTAGGTCCCTCCCCTTTGGGAAATTTTTGCTCATATAAGGTGGGCTAGATGCAAAATGGTGCCACATTTTGGTGCTAAATGTAAGCTGAATACATCACTAAGAATTCCTATTTTTTAGGAAGATTTTTTTATCTTGCTTGTCTTCAGGTCTTGGTGAAATTTTCTTGAGTCCTACTGGTAGATCAGAATCACAACGGGTTAAGTACAGTAATCAAGTGAACCCTGGTACACCTTTCCCTTCATCAGTTCACCACATTCACCACAATCAGTCCAAATTTTAAGAGGAACTGCCCTAGTAGCAGAGTATAGCACTTGACCAGTGACCCATTCTAACAAACTGCACATACCACAATGCTGCTGCTTTAATTATCAAGAAACATTGGAAGTGATACAGTAAAAAAAGGGACAGGAGTCCCTTGTCAGAGGACAGAGTAGAGATCCCATGCTGTATAAAACATAGTAAAACATAACTAGTACAACTATAAGCATGGTGTCATCATACCATCTCTGAAAACCTTAATGAGGACTGGTTGTGCCAGTGTGGCATATACTTTCAAATAAGTCAAGTGTACTGGTTGAGAAATTTAAAATTTTACCAGATCATGCGCAAATTTCACCATATATTCACTTTCAAAATTTCCCCCAAGATTTTCCAGAGGGGGCAACTTGCCCCCCTGTCCCCCCCTGGCTACGCCACTGGATTCTTCTTAATTTTTTTTCGGCGGTGCAGTTTTCCCCAGCCCCTCTGGCGCTGCAACCTATACGCCAGGGAATGCACAGAGAGTCAAAGATCTGGGCGGAAACATCACTGAAAGGTGTTCTGTATGCGATACAAATCTTTCTTCATCCCTGCAGGTAATCAGAATGTAAACTTAACCACTCAAGCAAACCTAATTTTCTGACCAGGGAGGTGTTAACACCCGAGTACTTGTTCTGAGTTAACTAGACAATCCTATAGTCAGTGGCGTAGCCAGGATTTCTCTCACGGGGGCTATGCAGTATGTTGTGTGATCGCCTACCTGGGGAGGGGTCTAAGGGATGGGTCCCCTCCCCAAAATTTTTGAAAAATTAGGCGTCCTTACGTGTTATCTGGTTGCCACATATGCTACCTTTTGAAGTAAAATTTGTGTTAAAAAATTTACGTATTTTTATGAATTAAACAAAAAAAAAATCGGCAAGGGGGGACCTTGGCCAATGGGGGACCTTGGCCAATGGGGTGCCCCCCTTCCATGTGAAAATTTTTGAAAAATAAGGTGTCCTTACATACAATCTTGTACCACATATGCTACCTTTTGAAGTAAAACTTGTGTTAAAAAAATTTACGTATTTTTAGGAACTTAAAAAAATCGGCATAAGTGAGGGGGGGGGGGCATGGCCCAATGGCACCCTAAATACGCCACTGCCTATAGTACCACAATTGACTATTTTGTTTGCATGAAACTCTGTAAAGTCAAGACTAACCCATTATTTTTTAAGCCGGTCTGTCAAAGCAGTTTTACCGGCTTTCAATTTAACCCACGCGGGTCCAAAATGACATGTGATACTCTTTGCAACATGCGTGTATCCGAAAATTCGACCTGAAATTCTGAAATTCCATGTACATTTACTCTTTCCTCTGCTTGTAACCCCATTCTGTTGAAACGGATATTGTTTTCTATGAAAAGTTCGCTGTTCGTGTGTATTTTGGTCTGCAGGCGTCCCAAACATACTGTCTGCCTTTTCAGCCAGTGGTGTGGACGTGTTTGTGTGTACTACTTCAATGTATTTGAGAAGCTACTGGTTTAAAACACTGTAAAATACTTTACTGTAGTACTACTACACCACTATGCCATGTGGAAGAGTATTAATAGCCAAACCATGATATCAACACCAACACCAGCAATCATTCATATAGTGGTGATCCTGTGTTCTTCAATGGGTTCTAGTCTTATCACATTGTCATAATGGTTATAAACCAACGATCCGTGGATTTGGATTGGTTTCCTATGGTCTGTGTGTTCTAACAGCGTTGAGTTCATGTCCATCTATATGTTACACACCTCGGCCAACCATAACCGCGGCCAACCAATTATTACGGATGCTCAGTTTATCGTTGCCAAAAATTATTGCGGATAATCAAAACACTGTTGTGTTTCTAGCGGAGCAGTGGCCAAAAAAGCGAGACAGAGATTTAATAGTGGGATTGTTTGTAATTACTGTCCAGGAAAACAAGTGGTAACAGTTAAAAATGTGTCTGACGGGACACAATTTCTTAAATGGTGGTGGGAGAAAAAAACTGTCTCTCCAAGAACACTGTTTCAGGACTTAACCTGGAAAATATCGCGTTCCCGGTGGGACACAGGACTAATTTTTCAGGGTGATTTTCTAGAGCTTATGGCATAAATTCAGTCTTTCCACTGTTTTATCATTGTCCTTCTTGATTAAAAAAAAAAATGAAAATTACTGTACATGTGTAGGCCCGTATAATAAAAGTCCTTATATTTTATATTTCATACAAGTTTTCGTGAAGTGAATGGTTATTAAAGAAAAGTATTTGTCTTTCATTCCGCTGGTAAATTGATGATTTTAACAAGGTGTTGTCTTGGGTAGAAGACAGTAAACAGTGTGATAACCCAACACTTGAGTATGTTTGACTTTCTCTCACGTTATAACGGAGTAGACTCCCCCACCCCCAAGACCATGATCCCCGCCGTTGTCACTAGTTAAAAAATGGGCAGGTAAAAATACCCTCAAAAATGTTTAATCCTAGTTAGTTAGTTATTCCCTATTGAAGACTGTGACAATACTATAGTACCATACTTGATGGTCTTCAGTACATGGATTTTGTTTTGTGGAGGTACTGCTAAGAGGACTCTTTTTACACGGGAGACACATCTTCCCGCTACACCGGCAACATGTTTAAATGCTGGGGGTACGGGATTATAAACCATTCACGTCGCCAAACATGGAATATGTCCAGGGAGGTGCATATCCTACACGTGCAAAGTATCCGGGGTGCAGTGCAAATTGAAGGCTGGGCTCAATGACATCATGGTTGTGAGGTAGCGAGAATGTAAAATACAAGTAAGACATTGTCGACCGCAGGGGCTTTTCAGATAACAAGTATCCGAACCGCCTATGGGTTAAATTTTCGTAACGAATTGCGTGCGGTGGAGCGGTCTCTTTCGACCAACACGTAGGTCTTTGCCTTGGCGTAGGTACGAAGGAGCATGATCTTCTTTACACACTGTGCTCCCACACTCATAATCATTTAACACAAAATATTGGGTGTAGGAACGTGACAGAAAAAGACAGCCTTATCGACCGAACATTAAAGGAGGCTTAAAATAAAAACCTGGTATCCAACTAGGAAGAGGAGGAGGAGGAGGAGGAGGACGACGATGACGATGACGATGATGATGATATCTTTAATATTGCAATTGCTCAATCATATCAAATAATGACACCTTTATCCCAAACTGTCAGAGTGTGGGAGAACGTACTTTCCCAAACTGACAGTAGATACCTGCTTTACACTACCTTGATTTATTAAACTATGAACATTACAGTACTTTTTAAATACTTGATAGACCAGCTAGGTGATTTTATTTAATAAAAGTGGAATTTGTTTCGATTTTGATCTCGTTACTAGGTAGCTCCTACATTTCAAAGTGTCCAAGAACTTTCAAAGTTTGGGGCTAGAAACATTCTGGATGAATGTTAATGCCTTGTCCATATTTAATCCTTACTATATACGTTGTCAAAACAAAATGTATGTAGCCAGAAAGTTTATTACTTCTTCTCTGCAGGAACTAAGCACCTTGCTAAAGCATGGAGAAGGAAGGGGAATGTACGATTTTGCGGACTGCAGACTGAAGACCGGGAATTTGCAAAACAGACACCGCAAAATGCAGCAATAGCTAAAATAGTTAAAAAGACATTAATAGACAGTTTCTAATAACAAACCCAGGTGCGTAGCCAAGGGGAGGCGAAGGGGGCAGCCCTTGGTATTTTTTTATGTTTTTTTTTAGTGTTTCCCCTATTCATATGAGGTAAAATGGCCTGGGAAGTGCCATTTCCAGCGATCTGGGAGGCATTTTGGACCAAAATTTTCTCGCGCTCCGCGCCAACGCATGGGTTTTGAGTTATGGGTTATGTGATTCTGCATACTTGTAGAGTGATAAATTATTTGCCAGCAATATGTGTGTATTTGGTTTGTATAGTTATTCCTAAAATATGTTTCATAAAATACATAATAATATGTCTCCTTATGCATACAAAATATCGTATAAAGTATGCACCAAATCACATATGTTTACATTAAAAAACACAAAAGCTTCTCACCGTGGGAGGGGGGACAACCCCTTCTCACCGTGGGAGGGGGGACAACCCCTTCCACACCCTCCCCCTCGCGGCGCGCGCTTGGGTTCGGTCGCTTCGCTCCCTAACAAAATCTACCACTTCGCCCCCCCCCCCCCGACAAATATCTGGCTACGCGCCTGAACAAACCTGTGTAAAACTTAATCGAATTCATAAACAGGAATCGAACTTACACTTTCGGGATCTTTGGACGTTCAGACTTTGGCTATTTTCAAATGAAATGTGACTTTCGTGCATGGTTCGAGCTCCGTGAAAGCATTTTACAGTCGTGGAGATAGCCGCTTTTGTGTGAAAATGAGAATTCACTCGATCGGGAGGAAATTTTACCTGGCTCTTACAGTAGCACGAATATTTGTGAGCACTTGTGTCTACTCCTTCACAACCGTCGACCTGTTAAAACGTGCGTTTATTCAAGCATCAGATAACCTTTCACGTCATACAGCGAAACACAAGGAACCTCTAGCTTCCACAGCGTATTAATGAACACTTTAACCTATTGTGCCACCGTCACCCTCCTGTGCTGACCTGATCCACTTGAACCATGGAAGTACTTCCATGCTTGAACACCTTTGGGTGGAAAACGGTGCACACAACTTGCGGTTTTGCGCTGAGTCTATAATTATGCTTTGGATAAAGGGCTCAGCAAAATTGCTTGTTATCTCAGAACCTTTGTGGTGAACTACCAAACATAACTCGGCTTTTTGTTCCCTTAGCTTCAAAGCAGTGGCGTAGCCAGGTTTTTTGTCAGGGGGGGCAAGAGCACTAAGATTTCCCCCAAATTAGTGATCTGCTTCCTAATAATCAGTGTTCTCCGCAGGTCAAAATTTTGTCCGGGTGCTTTCCTCTGACCTGGCTGATGTGACTGATCACCGTCCTGGGGGAGGGGTCTAAGGGGAGGGGTCCCCCTCCCCTTTGGAAAATTTTTGCTCATATAAGGTGGGCTAGATGCAAAATGGTGCCACATTTGGTGCTAAATGTAAACTGAATACATCACCAAGAATTCCTATTTTTAGGAAGCTTTTTTTACCTTGCTTGTCTTCAGGTCTTGGTGAATTTTTCTTGAGTCCTACTGGTAGATCAGAATCACAATGGGGGAAGTACAGTAATTAAGTGAACCCCGGTACACCTTTCCCTTCATCAGTTCACCACATTCACCACAATCAGTCCAAATTTTACGAGGACCTGCCCTTGTAGCAGAGTATAGCACCTGACCACTGACCCATTCTAACAAACTGCATATACCACAATGCTGCTGCTTTAATTATCAAGAAACATTGGAAGTATACAGTAAAAGGACAGAGTCCCTTGTCAGAGGTCCAGAGATCCCATGCTGTATAAAACAGATAGTAAAACATAACTAGTACAACTATAAGCATGGTGTCATCATTCCATCTCTGAAAACCTTAATGAGGACTGGTTGTGTCAGTGTGGCATATACTTTTAAATAAGTAAAGTGTACTGGTTAAGAAATTTAAAATTTTACCAGATCATGCCCAAATTTTACCATATATTCAACTTTCAAAATTTCCCCCAAGATTTTCCAGAGGGGGCAACTCGCCCCCCCTGTCCCCCCCCCCCCCGGCTACGCCACTGCTTCAAAGTTTCTGTTTCTCACAGCTTTGGCTATTCTGTTCATTTGTTTTGTCAGGGATTATCTGAATGCTGTAGAAATATTGGACAAATATTACCCAAGCTAGACGTGAACTAAGCAATGAGGGTATGATGAAATGACATTTTGCGCATAAGTAGAACGGCTTTTGCCGGGTAGGGGAAATTGGAACGAAGTGGACGCGTAGAAGGCATGGACAATTTGACTATGTTGTTTTAACATGCGGCATATCAAGTTTGGACAAAAATGTCAAACATGGGGATGGGGGGGGGGGGGCTAATTGGCTAGAGTCACTGGGTCCGAAAGGTTTAGTGATTGAGGAATTACACATGGAGTTGTATGTGTTTCAAATTAATTTTCATTTTGTAAGTAAACAGGAGTAAGGCAAAGTTATATCACACAGGCTAAATAGCCTATTTCCTTGATGACGATAAAACCTAAAATAATGACAATGAAATGGTAGCCATTCATTTTGCAAAGCCAAATTCCGTCCAGAATTTACAATACATGCTGCACCTTTATGGTTATTGTTGTGTCATTTTCATTTTACAAAACATCCAGACAAGAAAAGCAAAACTGAAAATTGACTCAGTGTTTCCATTTACATTCTCGAAATAACTGCCATACCATCCATTGTTACAACATTCCATGCGTCGCTGCTTCCAATTTACTATTGTACTTCTAGTTTACCTTGCAAATAGCACAGGTTTCATATGAATGGATTTACTTTACCGTCATGTACAGAAAATAGCTTTCGTTACTGCAATCGTTTACAACGTTGGTGATGTCGTGTGTGAGCGTGTGTATGTGTGTGTGTGACACTTAGCTTGTAAACACGATATTTCAAGACAGCAATGCCGGACACTTTTCATATTTGGTTCATAGATTTGTCATGATAAGAGAAAGAACCCTATTGCTTTTTGGTGGAGGTCAAAGGTCATTTGAGGTCACAAGAGGTTAAACTGCGAAAACCTTGTAAACACGATATTTCAAGGTAGCAATGACGGACACTTTTCATATTTGGTAAATAGATTTGTCATTGTTAGAAAAAGAACCCTATTGTTTTTTGTGGATTTCAAAGATCATTTGAGGTCACCAGAGGTCAAAAACCGAAAACCTTGTAAACACGATATCTCAAGACACCAATGCTGGACACTTTCATATTTTGTATATGGATTTGTCATGGTGAGAGATAGAACCCTATTGTTTTTGGTGAGCCTAGGGTCAAAGATCAATTTAGGTCACTAGAGATTAAACTGCGAAAACCTGGTAATCACGATATTTCAAGATAGCAATGACAGACACTTTTCTTATTTGGTTTATAGATTTATCATAGTGAAAGAAAGAAACCCTATTGTTTTTGATGGAGGTAAAAGATCATTTGAGGTCACAAGATATTAAACTGCAAAAACCTTGTAAATGGCTTGTAAACACGATATCTCAAGGTAGCAATGACCGACACTTCCCTTATTTACTATTTAGATTTGTCATGTTAAGAGAAAGAACCCTATCGTTGTTGGTGGAGGTCAAATGTCATTTGAGGTCACCAGAGGTCAAAAACTGACAACCTTGTAAACACGATATCTCAAGAGAGCAATGGCAGACACTTTTATATTTATTTTATTGATTTTTCATGTTAAGAGAAAGAACCCTATTGTTTTGTTGGTGGTCAAGGGTCATCTGAGGTCACCAGAGGTCAAAAACCGAAAACCTTGTAAACATTATATCTTAAGATAGTAAGACAGACACTTTTCATATTTTGTATATTGATTTGTCATATTGAGAGAATCTATTGTTTTGGTGGAGGTCAAAGGTCATTTGAGGTCACCAAAGGTCAAAAATCGAAAACCTTGTAAACATTATATCTCAAGATAGTAGTGACAGACACTTTTCATGTGCCCCCATATGGAAAATCGATTGAAAATAAAATTTTACGTACTGTTAAAGGTGGCCTCGGTATGACTTCAGGCCATTTTGGAATAAAAATAATCCCAAAAGGCACTTAGTAATGAATGTATTTTGATTTCTGTTACATTTTTTTTCCTTCTAAAATTGAAAAACTTTTCGCGCTCTACGCGCGCTTTCATCAGCAGTTACAGTTTGCTTTAACACCCATTTCAGATATGTTGGCTTTATCAAAGGTAAGGCTTCACAATTAGGCTATTGTTCTTCCGTGAAGGCGTGATTCCGGAGAAACACTAATTTGAATCGATGAGGAGTTCTATCCTTTTTTTTTTCTTACCATTTGGGAGATTTTCTGACACATCATGGTAAACACATTTTATAAAAAACGTAAAGTGTCTCAATGTGAGTCCAGAGGTGTTGGAAAGGGATGTCCCCGCGACCAGTCGTCCTGCGTATTAGTTTTGCTCTCAAAGACAGAGACCCATCACAAGTACATTTTGGTTGAAAGAAAGAAAAATTCTCAACTAGTTGATGCTTTTTTATTGACATTAAATTCAAATGATGGAGGTCAACTTACATTACAAGCATGCACAGAGAGTGTGCTGATTACATATTATGGCCTTGTGTGCCCACCTGGATATGACCAGAAGCAATAAACTAGGTTTGTGTCTGCATAAGGAGGCTCAAAACAGTTTTAGGAGGGTGATGAGTTATTAGTTGGGAGAAGTAGAACTGTGTGGGATGAGGAAGGGGTAGATTCCTCCATAGAAACCCGAATTTTCTACCATTCCTTTATAAGAACCATTTATTTTCAAAATTTTCTTGAACGGAACCAAACAATTTTCGGCGCCTTTGCGGGCCCAAACCTTCGAGTCCGGTATCCTTTCGGCAACCTGTCGCTTCTGGGGAGGCTTTGGGTTGTTGGGCCCCTTAGAGCATCTTGGTCCCCTCGTCGGGGAAATTCTTTAACAAACCCTTGCTGAGTCTGCATTCAGATTTTACCTTAGCAAATAATTTTCCTGCAAAATGTCGGAGCCCTTCGCGTGCAATGCATTTCTCACAATCGAAGTTGTACTTTTATGAACATTACTAGCACAAAAATTCCAGTGAACTACTCTAGCCAAACCTAGATGAAGGCTCAAAGTTGGATCTGAGCTTCAAGGGATTTTTATTTAGCAATCTAATACCTTTTGTAATATTATTGTTAATATTCGTAACGTGATGACTATATATATGGTTTGAAGCTAAATTACTCGTACCACAAATTTATTTAGAAGTTTATTTTTTCTCTTCATGCAAAATTTCTTTCAAAGTAAGAATACGATATAGTTATGTTTATGGAAGCGCAAGTTCAAGTTCAAGTTCAAGTTCAATTTATTTCTTTTTGTCCTCCGAAGAGGTATCAGAACTGAATATATACATTATACATACATGTCAAAAATTATAGCACAACAAAAAATATAGAAAAGAAAGGAAAAAAAGAAAGAAAAATTAAATACAATAACGTAATTATCTGTCGAGTGACTAAAATACTGGCACCAGACTTTGGAAAGAAAGAAAATAAGCAAATGCAATGTTCTCAACTAACGAAACTTTTCCATAATTTTCCAACAGAAATTACTCAAATTTCTAAGAACGACTTTATTTCTAGACTGAAAAAGGAGTTCCATTTTGATGGCACTTGCCCTAGTTCTAAAATATTTTTTTCAAAAACTTACTACGCTCATTAGAAAAAAAGGGGCACTCAAAAATGTAGTGAAATTCATCTCCGATTTGGTTCTTAGGACACAGAATACAAACCCTTTCATTTAAATCAAGACCTTGGTATCTACCAGAAATGGAAGGAATGTTGGTATTACTACATCGATATTTGCAAAGATTTACTGATCCAGGGGGACTTAGGCTTATTAAATAATCTTCGAAATTAAGTCTTTGTTTAGACATCCTATATATTTTACAATGTGAATGATTATTGACCTCGGCCAACCATTCTTGTTCGTAAATATCGCTCAGTCTTCTACTTATTGAATTATTTAACCAGGATTGTCGAAAAGAGACTTGCACACTGTCTAATTGGCCTACGCCTAAGTGTTCTGGTAAATTCCAAACAAAAGACATTCCAGACTTATTTAAAATGTTCTTGACCTTAACTACCCAAGCGCAGCTTCTTATAAACATGTTGTAATTACACAGGATCAGGTCACGTGACAGTTTCTTTATGACACGTTATCTGAAGAAGCAGTTCATGATCAGAACTGCCGTAAGTACTGTATATTTCCTACCACGTGTACATAATTGTAAAGCAGTCACTAATAAAATGATGGTCCTTTCATTGCAAAATAAGACTATGAAGATTTGTCAATGTCCAAACGTCTGAATGACTTAGGCAAATAAGTGTGCACAAATTCAGGTATCTTAACATGATTTCCACTAGGAGTGATTGATACGAAGTTTAAAAATTACAATAATATAATGAAAAACTTAATTTTCAAAGCTAGCTTTGTTTATAATACTTTTTGTAAATAAAAAGATCATTTACTGGTCTACATAGAAAGATGTGACATTTACTCTTTCCCAGTGGCTCCGGAACGGAGGGCATGGGGGTGCGCGCCCCCCAATCGATTTCAGAAATTTTATTTTGAAAATTTTAAAATGATCCCAAAAGGCGTTTGAGCTATAGATTTATGTAGGGGGTAGAATGAGGTGTGTTTCTGACCGAGTGGTGGATCTATTGTAACCGCTTTCTATCACAAATGGTTCTCAAACTATCAGAATTATCGCAAATCCTTCGCAAACTATCAAAATTTTCGCGCGCTCCGCGCGCTTCAAACCTTACCTCAATATTGTCCTTATTATCAATAATTTCCGGTAGCAACTCCCGCAGAAGCACAGCAGCAAAAGTTGAAAGCTGTTTACGAATTCTCAGGTAAAAGACTGGCTTTGTGATTGGCAAATAGGTTTTTTGGGGAGAGCATGAATGCAGGTTTTGTCATGGTTATCTTATTTAATGAAAAAGTTCGGCGCTGTTCGCGCTCATTCGTCACAGTTTTCACTCCATCTCATGACCATTATAAAGGTTATAATACATGCAACTATTCTGACCACAACACTTTTCCGAAAAATAGAGGTACATCTCCAACCTGTGTAAGGGCCTATGGGATCTTTCAATCTATTTTGTAGCATGATGTAGAAGGTTGACAGTACCGTATTTGCCGTTATACATTTTCAAAATTTTTTACCTAGCACTTCGCGCGCAGCCATTACCGGTATAGATGGTGATTGTTAAAGGAGCTGAGTAGTGGCGTACTTCCAAAATAAATACATCATACCAAACGAGATGATTGCCCTCTGTACGAGGCTAATTTTAAAAATATTAACACTAATGCTTTTTATATTCTCATTTAAAATAATCTTGCAAAGTAATTTTGCAATAACGTTCCTATACTATTTCTTAGGTTATTTGATTTTACACTTGCAAGATATTTTACAATTTGTTTTTTGAATTTCTAGTTCGTTCCTTTTTCTTCTGGCACCGGCAATTTTGAATCGTTTCCACTTGTATTGGTTCTGATCGATTCATCTACCCAGGCATGTAGTACACACAACTCACAACGTACGTACGTATGTAGTATATTAGCGTTACTAGTGGCAAGGCACACGCCTATTTCGCGTATCATCTGCAGGAGGTTCATGAACAACATTGTGGATTTTGCAGGTATTGAAACTGTTTTTTCGATCAATGAGTTTGTTTTTCGTGGTAGACGTAGGCCTAACGCTAGCCTAAGCTAGGCTAACGTTAGTACTGTTAACGACAGTAACAAGTGTACTGTTACACCAGACACAGTACATGCATGGCTTTGATAAGTATCGGTATCAGATCCAATCGATAAACCAAGAAGCATAACCGCATGTGACGTAACGAAGTCGGCGGGTCCGAGAATTTATTCTGCTTTGGCGGCTAATCAGCTCCTTTAATACACTTACGTCGAAAACACATTTTGAAAGGCGCTCCCTGCACCTATTCTCTCCCTCCCTCCAATTCCCGCTGGAAGCTGTTCGTCTGGATTTCGTTCATACTTAGTAAAAATACGATAGTTGCAAAGTGCTCGACATCATACTCTATAGTATCATTTGTGTGCCAGGGAGTAATCATCATATCAGTGCCCCATTTTATGTAATTAATCCAGAGCTTCCATTGAAGGAGGCCCTATACCGGTGTCTTCCAGTCTTGGATACCCTTTTATTATGCACGATGAAGCAAAGGAAAATTTTCGTAATAGTCCAAGAATGTTTCTGTGGTCTCCACGCACGTAGGCCTATATTTACTTAAAAACTTTCCCGAATAGAAGATATTAAAGTAACCAAAAGGAGGGCTTCAGAAGGAAGTTCTTGACAACAAACCCTTTTCTTAGACAACATGCTCTCCTCTTTCACCTAACCAAAAATTACTATTCACTAAATTATGGATATTTTCCAGCCATACATGATCCGTTCAAAAATATTTCAAAGAAAGCACCATTTTGCATCTAAGCAACCATAAATTAACAAAAAATTCTGGAGACACCCACTCCC
The DNA here is from genome assembly GCA_029531755.1 of Holothuria leucospilota. Lineage (NCBI taxonomy): Eukaryota > Metazoa > Echinodermata > Holothuroidea > Aspidochirotida > Holothuriidae > Holothuria > Holothuria leucospilota. The sequence continues at coordinate 87,609 of JAIZAY010000139.1, read as the reverse complement.
CTTAGATCCCTCCCCCAGGATGGCACCTTTATGTAGTGACAAAGGAAGGATCTTACACTACTGTGCGCAATCTCAGGGGCGCATAAAAAAGGTACAAATTTATGCAGAATTGGAGGTAGCTGAGGTGGCATTTCCTTGTCATCTGTGGTGCCCCCTCCCCCATCTCCAAAGTCTGGTGGCTCCACCACAAGTCTTTTCTCACTTTTGTAGGATACGTTACCATGACATAAAACGCTGTTAGTCCTAGTAGTCGTAACCCTTTTGACATCCTTGAGTATGTGCAGAAGATCTAGAATACGGAAGTCAGCGTCACTGTGACCAACCGCGAAGCACGAAACACACAACAAATATGTGCATAGTAGTATGGTACCGTTAGTACGGCCAATCGGCCATAGTTGCACAGTGCATGCATGATATGTAGACCTTATATTCCGCTCGGGACTCTTTCGATCGAGAATACTAACGTGATGCCTGGCCTCTTCGGTCAAATAGGTGATACATATGTAGTCTACACTTAGTTACGTTGCTGGCCCATAAACTCGTTGTATACGTACAGAGGCTGCTAGTAGCCTACGAGAAACTTTGTTTACAACTTCTACCACAGTTTGGTTCTGTATTATCGTATTGTGTAGGACAATAACGTGGCCTAGTGATAATGTACAGTGCAGCCTGTCCAGCATTTGGAAAAATACTCCCAGCATTGCAAGCAACGAGCTAGCCTGCTGAGCAGACTCTGTAGCAGCCTTCCATAAGATGGCGCTCTCTCAGAAATTATAATACACCCCGAACATGTTCTATACAGAGTCTGCAAACCGTCCAGTTTTCATTTACACGAATCCCCAAAATGAGGGATAGATTATTATTCATAAGAAGGTCACATGGCGTTCATGGCTACTGACTATTCATGTTTATCAACGGCCTGCGCACCCAATCCGTAACATGATATCAGGCAAATAAGAAGTCTCGAGCCTTCTATCCCATACCTTTCCTGACTTCTTTAACCCTAACCTAACCTGGAGACATGATATGCATATATGCATGTCTTGAGATACAAATGTGTCACCTTACAAAACAAAACGTACGGATTCGGTGCAGGCCCGTAGCCAGGAATTCTTACATAGGGGGGCACCGGTACCTCATAGGGGGCACCGAAGAAGATAATTATGTTTGTAGACAGTAGAGCCACCATATGATTACAGTTTGCGGGAACTATAGGGGATGATATCTCAGGCTTACCACAGCCAGCTGAAAGTTATGGGTTTTACGTGTGCACATATGCGCGAAGCGCGCGAAAATTTCACTCTTGTGATGGACATTTTCGCCTCCTTTTACAATACAAAGACGTGGAAAGTCTCCGCAAGTGAAGGGAACAAGACTATGATCACGATGATGCATCTTCAGCTTCGCAAGCGCAGGTGAAGAGTGGAGTACTTTGCGAACGGCGAGGGGACCAGGAGCTGCCATTAGGCAGTCTTGGTGTGGTCCAGTATGATTTTGTCAGGACCCAGAGGGAAATTCCCCAAATGTCTGAGGAAATAGCAAAATGGGAACACTAACATGGAGCTTTGAACAGGACTTTGAATGACAGTGAGAGCACACCAGTCTCTTCACAGTTCAAAATTCAGATGGTCATTATCTTATTTCTACTTTGAACGAAATTTTGCATGAACAGAAAAAATAAATTTTTGGAATAAATTTGGGAACGATTAAATTTAGCTTCAAACCATATAGTCATCGCGTTACGAATGTTACTCAAGTTACTAGATTACTACATGAAAACCCCTTGGTACCCAGCATCTAAGTTTGAGCCTTCACCTAGCTTTGGCTAGAATAGTTCACAGGAATTTTTATGCTAATAATGTTCATAGGCGATATAACTTCGCTTGTGAGAATTGCGCGCGAAGCTCACCGAAATTTTGCAGGAAAATTGTTACCACGGTAAAACCTGCATACAGACTCAGCAAAAGCTGGTGAAATGATAAGCCCGACGAAGGGACCAAGCTCCCCTTAGGGGTCCATCAACCCGAAGCCCCGCCAGAAGCAATGGGTTACAGAAAGGATGCCGAACGCGAAATTTTTGGCTCGCGACGAAAAATTTGGGATTCTGTTGACGACAAATTAAAAATATTTGGTTCTTATTAAGGAAAATTAGAAACTTTGGGTTTCTATGGAAGAATCTGCCCTGCTCGTCCTAGATAATTCCAGTTCTCCCGACTAAGTTACTCCTTCCAAAACTGTGTTGAGCCCCTTCTTGTGCAGACACCCTTGTGCAGACACAAACCTAGTTTGTTGCTTAAGGTTATATCCTGATGGGCATACAAGGCCATAATATGTAATCACAACATTCTTTGCACATGGTGCGTAATGTGAGCTACTCTGCATCTTTTGACTTTGATGTCAATCAAAGAGCATTCACCACTGACCAATTGAGAATTTTGCTTTCTCTCCAAAAAATAAATTTTGGAATAAATTTGGGTACGATTAAATTTAGCTTCAAACCATACAGTCATCGCGTTACGAATATTACTCAAGTTACTAGATTACTACATGAAAACCCCTTGGTACCCAGTATCTAAGTTTGAGCCTTCACCTAGCTTTGGCTAGAATAGTTCTAGAAATTTGCTTTCTCTCATCCAAAATGTATGTGGGGTGATGTGGGTCTGTCTTTAAGAGCAAAACCAAGACGCCGGGCAACTGGTCGCGGGGCGACCTTCCACCACCCCTGGACATTGAGACACTTTACGTTTCTTACAAAATATGTTTATCATGATGTTGAATCCGAATTAAGAATCTTCCTGATCATAAGAGAAAGAAGATGGAGCTTCTCTTGGATTCAATTTTGTGTTTTTCCGGGAATCACACCTACACGAAAGAACAATAGCCTAATTGTGGAACCCTATACCTTTATATAAAGCCAACATATCTGATACCGGTGTTAAAGCCATATGTAACTGAAGATGAAAGCGCGCCTAGCACGCAAAAATTTTTGTAATTGTGTAACAAAAATGTTACAGAAAGCAAAATACGTTCATTATTTAACGACTTTTGGGATTATTTTTAGTCAAAAATCGCCTGGTGTAATACCAGAGCCATCGTTTACACGGTATTAAAATTTTATTTTCAATCGATTTTCCATATGGTGGGGCACAGTGGTCCGCACAGGGGGGGCACGGCCCCCCGTGCCCCGGCCTGGCTACGGGCCTGATTCGGTGGCGTGCGACGATGCACATATACTAGGCGGTGGGCCAATGGTCTAAAAGTGCTCTATCTCTTGACTTCTGTAGTCCCCCCACCCCCAGGGAAGTACTTAAAAATGACCTAGATACATTGGGAACGATGTCCTATGACATATTTTACATGTTCCTACTTTCCAAAGTTGCACATTTATGAGTAAACACGGAAAGTATGCTATTTTGGTTGCTAGGGAAATTTTCCCTAGCAATGGTAGCTTATGAGCAGAATAAAAACAAAATCCACTTGAAACTTCTAATGATGAGAAAACAGAACAAATACCACTTCCTTTTCAAAAGAAGACTCGTTCACATAAATTCTTTTGATTTATAACGAAAAACACACATTTTGGGTTTCAAAGGAACATTTTCCCTAGCAACAGTAGTCAGAAAGCAGAATAAACACAAAATCTAAACTTCCAATTATGAAAATACAGAAAAAATGTCATTTCCCTTTCAAACACTAAAACAACTCATTCTCATTTTTTTAAATTAGCATGAAAAAACTTTTTTTTTGGTTCCTAAGGAACATTTTCCCTAGCAACAGTAGTCAAAAAGTAGAATAAACACAAAATCTAAATTTCCAATTATGAAAATACAGAAGGAATGCCACTTCCCTCATAACACGAAAACAATTTATGCACAATATTAGAAATAATCATGAAATATTCACTTCTTTGGTTGCTAAGGAAATTTTCATCTTGCAACAGAAGTCAAAAAGTAGAATAAATACAAAATCCAAACTTCCAATTATGAAAATACAAAAGAACTGTCATTTACCTTTAAAATAAAAACAATTAATCCACAATTTTTGAAATAATCGAGTAAAAAATACACCCTTGGTTGGGAACCTGGGAAAATTTCCCTAGCAATGACAGCCTAAGCCCTGGGAAATGAACACAAGATGCAAATTCCCAATTGAAGGAGTGAACGATAAATGTTTCTACCTTCAAGTTTCAGAGAAATCAAGAGAAACACCTCAAATGACAATGTCTCAATGACAGTACACTAATTGGTTTCTAAGGATTACTTTATCTAGCAACGAAAGTGTTGAATACAGAATAAAGACAAAGTGAAAGTTTCAGATTGTGCGCACAGGTATTTCAAGGAATAAAGAATACAATTTTTGTGACTTTTAGGAGAAATCTGTCAAAATGGTGAGGATGGTGGGCATAATGTTCTATAGCAACTGAAGTTACAATACTTACAGGATAAAAACAAATTGCGACTGATGTTAACAAATAATTTTAGTTCACTGACATTTGAAAATATCAACATCTCTTGTAATCAGGTTGAATATCAGATGCACTACAAAAATGATGGTAGGAACATGCAAATTTGACCAATAATCACTTAACAACACTGTTCTATGTCATTTATCTACTAGCATTTCAGCAGCCCCTTTTATATACTTCTTAAAGGAAATGATGAAGCTTGAAAAACCTTCAGACAATCACACTGAACCTTGGTTGTAACCTTCCAATTCCAAATGTACATTAAGTGTAGAAGGTATAATACCAGAATGACCCAAATATGCTACTTCTCCCTTCCCCCTCTTCAACACATTTTCTCACTCAGTAACTGTTATTCCACTCTAGTTTCTTTGGAGGCTGCCTCCTAATGCTGACCCTTTCTAAAACATAAAACCTTAACAAGCAGAGCTTCAAGCAGAATTGATAGGTCAACCAGGAATATTACATTTCACCCTCGCCATGCCAATAAAACTGGTTAAGTAGTGTCTGGATTTATTCAGTTTTCCTACAGATATCCAGCCTCAACTCCACCTACCCTTTACTCATAAAAGAACTGCCCATACAATTTATAACTTGCATACATAACAAACTGTAATGTCCATACAACTCACATCCCCATTACAATCGTTTTTTTCAGAAACAACAATTCTTATACAGCCAAACCAACAGATGGTCATGACCATGTGTCTTTTACAAAAGGATTATATAACAATCCCTTGTTGACTGTTGCCTAAAATTTTCCAGTCCAGCAAGTTTTCCTGAAAGATACGTATACTCTTCTATATTGTACAAACTGCAGGTTTTTTCATTGATATATGAGTACCTGTGAGGGCCATTTCTACACAGCAGTTGGTGGATTCTAGGAGTACACCATGTCCATCAAACCATACTACCAGTACCAATCTTGAAAGGGGTTTTATTGTTTTTCACTGCTTCATAATTCACCAATTGAAAGCATCTCATCTTCACATCATCTACAGACTAGTATCCCAGCCAACATTCCCAGGTGGGCCCCAACTGGGTCCCTGCTGGTTTACATACTGGGTACCAGCTGGGGCCAATCTGAGTTTGTCAGGTGTTCCCAGTTGGGCCCCAACTGGGCTAACCCATCTGGGCTGGAGTCGGGCCCCATCTCGGCCCCTGCTGGGCTACATGCTGGGCTTATGCTGGGGCAACTGAAATCCGTGTTTTTCAGGTGTTCCCAGTTGAGCCCCAACTGGGCTAGCCCATCTGGGCTGGAGTCGGGCCCCATCTCGGCCCTGCTGGGCTACATGCTGGGCTTATGCTGGGGCAAATCCGTGTTTGTCAGGTGTTCCCAGTTGGACCCCAACTGGCCTAGCCCATCTGGGCTGGAGTGCGGGCCCCATCTGGGTCCCTGCTGGGCCTATGCTGGGGCAAATCCGTCTTTGTCAGGTGTTCCCATGTGGGCCCCAACTAGGCTAGCCAAGCTGGGATGGGTTCGGGCCCCAGTTGGGCCCATCTGGGCTACCCCAGCTGAGGTTATTCCCACTTGGGGGTCCAACTGGGTTAGCAATGGAAAATTGAGGTAACTATCTTTCTACAATCATTTAAAGCTACCGGTATTGCTAATGCCAGCCACTTTCAAAGGTAGTAGGATATTACTGAAAAGTTCATATTTAAGTAAATAGTTTGGTTTGGCTATTATATACATTCAGTGACACTTGTTTGTTATTATTAATGATTAAGAATGCAATTTTCCTCATGATATTCCAATTTCTCCTTCTTAATGTTGTATCGTACAATTGAGAAACGTGATTTTCTGCAAGAATTCACCATTGCCAGCTTCACTTTATTTCAATTAGACCTGCATTAAGAGATAAACACAAATTTCCTTTGAAAAATTTGGAATGCTCATTAAGATGAAAGGTATATAAACCTGGTGTCCCAATATAATTTCACATTATTTTAAACATATGTTTTTCTCAAATTGTCTTTGCCAAAAATTCCCACGTTTAGTAAAAAAAAAAAGGGGTTAAGATAAAATACCTAGGACATTCATTTTCTGAAGCAAAAAGAGTTAATCACCTCAATGAAATTATATTTTGAAAATTTTCCTTATTGGGCCCATCTGGGCCCCAGCTGGGCCAGACATATTGGGCTAGCCCAGCTTTAGCCAGGCTAGAGCCCATTAAAATAAAATAAACTTCGAAGATGAACTTAATTTTAAATACGCATGCCTACCTTTAACCTAAAAGCGCCAATGCTACAAAAAGTTAACAATAGGAATTTTAGAAGAGTGAAATATCATTCATACATGAATGTGTTTCCCCATCTGGACCCCAACCGGTTCCTGTTTGGGCTCCTCTGGTTCGTGAAACCCATCAATATCCCAGCTCTAGCCCAATTACAAAACTTTGTTTATTTTGTCTTGCTATTTTATTTTCAAGAAAACTTTCAACGTTAAGTTCATTGTCTGAAACAGCAAAAAAAAATCAATATTGGGCATTTAATTCCAAACGTGCCCAGTTGGGCACCAACTGGGCTATTGCTGGGCTCCAAAATGTGGGTAAGCCCAGCAAAAAAACCCAGCTAAAACCCGGAAAAAACTGACAACAATTTCGGACAAAAGATAACAGAAATAACGAAAAAACGTTTCCCACATTCCGATCGTGCTAATAGCAAGTCTGGCTTGTTCAAAACACCAATATCCCAATTACATCCGTCAGCCCACCTAAGCCCAGCTTTTCCATCTAAAACCCAGCTGGGGTCCAGCTGGGCATGTTGGCTGGGATATGACTATATCATGGCATCTTTGAGTCTCTAGGGTGCCCAATATTTGAAGGCAACTTGTTCCTCTTCAAATCTCAAAGTGGATGGATACAAAAGGATGTAATATAAATAGATCATGACTAGTCCTCCTTAAATTCTCAAGTTGCTCACTTGTATCACTAGGCATTTCACTCCCAGCAGGTGTTTTGGCTTCTGAAGCTGCAATTAAGGAAAAATTGTCAAAGGTCAATGTCCAAACTACTGTACAGTAACTTGCAGGCAAGATATGTTTTTGACAATTTATGAACACCGGTTCTGAATATCAACATCAAAAAGAATCTGCAGAATTAAAGAATTGTTGCAATCATCATATAGATATGACAAATCAGAGGGAAGGGGAGGGGCACTGTGCACTGAAAGTTTTTCAAAACTCCCAAAATTCAGGCTAAATTTGTTGTACAATTCTGCTTAAAAGATGCAGAGGTTTGGGGCAAAAGAAACTGTGCCCCCTCCCAAAGCTCATAGCCGGTTAAACATGCATGAGATGCATTGTGTCAGCATTCTCCCTTACTTTATTTCTATGATATCCTCATAGTGCCTTAAAGAACGTTACTTATCTCTAGATGCCTCGTTCATAGTCAAAGTATAGTTTTATGGGAATATCGTCAGAAACATCTTTGCGGGCCATTTTCCAATAACAATTTTGCCTAGAATCCGTCACCTTACCTTTTTCCAAACAGATTCGTATGCGAGGTATTCTGCAATTACTCCCATTTAAATACACGGAGAAAGTAAACTTACATAACTGAACTGGATGCGTCTCTGCCTTCCTCTCAAATGCCCTCTGAACGTACGTTATACCTTATAGTGAAGAGTGTATCGCACTCACTGTAGACTGTAGGCTGTAATAAACAAAGCATGTTCTAGCAGTAGGTGTAACGTTACGTACTGGTGTAGCGAAATGACTGACGAACATGACAATTGCTGCATCATGTTCTTAGTTGCTACGGTCTCACTGCAGGTCAGATCCTTCCAAACAGAAATGCGGTACTCGACTTCTCCAGCAGGCTTGGAAATGGGTACAGTTAACCCCAAAAATAAGCTACAAGCGTCCCATTTTTAAAGATTTTACTTACAGAATCTTGCGATCTAAGAGAGTTCCGTAACTGTGTTAATGCGGGTGTATATACATAATTCCTTGATGTTTACGTTCCATCGAAGTCATGTGGTACTCTAGTTGATATGCTATTGCTGCTAACACGAATTCTTGCGATATTTTACGGCACGTTCGTGAACACCTATGTTTAAAAATTTTGGCTCATATTTCACTAAATATCTACAAAATGTGCAACTTTGCGCGTGGGAACATGTAATTTCATCTTAGTTACATATTTTTACGATTTTTGAGCTATTTTTCAAGTACTTCCCTGAGAGGCCTGGATCACGAAACAAGCGAATTTTGGACTTCGGGCCCACCGTCTATACGAATACTTCTGAAGATACGGTGACATCCTAAAAAGGTACGTAATTATCACGTATTGGCTAAAAATCGAGCTAATCCTTGCAGTAGTTAGTCAAGCCTAACGTTTTGCGTAGGATCTTGTCCCAGATCTTGTCGGTTTGTACAAAATGGCCTGTATATAGGCCCTCGCGTGGACAAGACAACGTTCCTTGCTAGCTGTATACATGTACACGGTAGCAGTAAAGCCAATAACTAATAGCCGTACTGCACTGCATAACATGCATATATTCAAGTGAAAAGAGTTGTCTGCTGTAGCGAAGCAACCGGTCGCTGATGTTGACTCCACCTCTTACCAACGTTGATGACGTGTGCATTAATTGTCATGAAGTTATTTTTGTCTCGGAAATGAGATTGGCTAGAAATTTGACAAGCTGTTGTATATTGTATTAAACTTCGTCTGTATACCGTACATTAGCAAATATTAAGAATTGTAGTTGTATCTAATAAAACTCAACAGTAGCCTGCTTACTAGAGCAGGCTAGCAATTACGAGCATGTACCACTCCGTGTGGGTTTAGCTAATATCGGCAATTTTTTCAAGGGCATTTAACATAACATAACAGGTTAAATGGCAAAGGAGGGCTAAGGTCTCATAAGATGCCCTGAAGTCCATACAACCTTAACTGAAAACAAACAACCAACCAACTCCAAACGAGCCGAGTACAATTAGATTCTACCAGAGTCATGGAAGAACTTGTCAATGTTAACCTTAGAACAGTGCACAGATGTGAAGTTAACTACCCACTCAGGCAGACTATTCCACTCGTTGAAACTCAATGAGAGAAGCTGAACTTCCTAATGTCAAGCCTTGCAAAACACTTTACTAGCTTCTTATAATGGCCTCGAACCCGAGAATTACTTTGAACCTTTAAATTGAACTACAAGATGACAAAAGATTCTTTCAGAGAGAAATTTTGTACACCTTTAACATGTCTCCCCTTATCTAGCCTGCGGAGCAGACTTTTTTTCCAAAAGTCCCCTGACTCTCTGGCGAAGAGCCAGGGGCGAAAACCAAACAATACTCCCGAAGGAGTTCTGCTCCCCGAAGGAGTAACAACGTCCCCAAGGGACAAACTTTGACTTAACTGACACCACCTGACAGTGGTCCCGTTCTAGACTGGCTGAATAGAACAGGTCCCACCTGGGAGCTCCGCCGTCGTGACCAGGGATACTCTTGTGCCAGGTAAGTCCCAGCTCCGCCGTCGTGATCAGAGATACTCCAGACTCTGTAGCAGCCTGCTAAAGGTGGCGCTCTCTCAGAAATCATAATACACCCCTGTATATATTATATGTATTGTATTAAACTTCGTCTGTATACTGTACATTGGATAAGCAAATATTAAGAATTGTACTTGTAGCTGATAAAACCCAACAATAGCCTGCTTACAGCAGGCTACATTCGCCAATGTCTGAACTGATATGTTGTGATCAGTTTACTCGTGCAGCCTAGCTCAACGTATTTTTACCATTTCGCATGCTTTAATTTCAATAAAGGCGGAAAAGGCCTATATGTCATTTTGAAAATAGCCAGTATAAGTACGAATCGCTTCCATAAACAGTAGTTACGGTTCCCGTAACTACATATCTAGTTACCATCTGAATTGTGAACTGTGAAGAGCTGCCTCGGTGTGCTCTCACAGTCATTCCTGATCAAAGCTATGGAACGCCAAAACGGACCAAAATGCAGTACAAAATTATTTAGTCCTAAACCATTATGTAGGTGCAAAAATACTGTCACATAATGATATGCAACTGCATAAGTCCTTATGTGATAGACTCAACATCGCCACATAAAGACAAAGAATATTTTACTGTCAAATAATGACCGCCGAAACAGACATAATTTAAAAAGTCATTATGTAACCTGTAACACTGTCATGTAATGACATCTTGTTTCATATCTCGTGATGTGGCAATGACGAACTGTCATATAAGGACTTCCTTTCTGCTGCAGTTACCTGCTGCAGTTATCTACTTCACTCATCTACTGCAGTCATCTACTGCAGTCATCTGTTGCAGTCATCTACTGCAGTCATCTACTGCAGTCATCTACTGCAGTCATCTACCGCAGTCATCTACTGCAGTTATAGGCGTAGGATCCCAAGTTGATTTGGGGGGATGACTTGCCCGAAAAATATAACCAAAAATTTCAGTGAGCTCCACGCACGTTCGACATGTTAATGTCATATCATATGGGCGTTCATCGTTTATCACACCGCATGCCAATAACCTACGATAATTTGCCTTGTTTCTCCCTTCTTTATTGGTTTTAATTTTGGCGGAAGTCGTTGATCGCCGGCCTAAGGGGGGGTTGAAAAATTAGGTGTCCTTACATGCAATCTGGTGCCACATATGCTACCTTTGAAGTAAAATTTGTGTTAAAACATTTACGTATTTTAGGTACTAAAATAAAAAAAAAACCGGCATTACTCCCTCCTCTTTGAAAATTTTTGAAAAATAAGGTGTCCTTACATGCAATCTGGTGCCACATATGCTACCTTTAAAGTAAAATTTGTGTTCAAAAAGTTACGTATTTTAGGTAAAAAAATCAGCATCAGTGACGGAATGGCGGTATGGCCCCTCAAATACAAAATTGATAATCATAATATAAGTTTAACCATTAAAAAAACACACTGATGAATTAATACGGAATATATAGGTGCTGGAGCAATTCAAATCAGAACTTTATATTAATTACCAAGGAAGTTTTTAAATTATTGAAACCCTTTAGCTACATCATTGCATTATTTTTCATTCAGTAGGTGCCCGAAAAATTCTCAGCATTTTGCCCGAATTTTCACAAAAACTGGTTGGGGGCTGCAGTTCCACCAGCCCCCCAGCCCACCCACCCCCGGCCTCCTACGCCTATGATTGCAGTAATCTACTGCAGTTATCTGCTGCAGTCATCTGCTGCAGTCATATATTGGAAAGTTTCGCTCGGTTTTGAATAAGTGCGGGTGGAAAGTTTCGCTCGGTTTTGAATAAGTGCGGGTGTCTAGGTGATTTGTACGTGCGAAACGTTTACCTTTAAAAATATTAATGTCGAGGTAGTTGATTTCGGAATATGATGATTCAGATGTGAATTTCAGGGTAGGGTGAAGGGTATTGATATGATCCACAAAAGTTTTAAGTTCAAGTTCAGAACCGTCAAAAAAGAGAAGAATGTCATCTCTATATCTCAACCAACGAATAATGTGATTAGAGAGGGGTATAATTTCGCTCTCAAAATGATGGAAAGTAATGTCGGCTATTTCGGGTGATGATTCAGAGCCCATTGCTACTCCTACTGTTTGTAGGTAGTAGTTTGTATCAAATTTAAAACAATTACGTTTTATAATAAGCTCTAGAATCTGTCGAAAGGCCTCAGTTGATATTTTAGGTAAGGAGTATAAGCCGTTATCGGACGATGCGTAGGCATCAGTACAAGCTTGAATAGCATCATTTTGAGGTATATTGGTATACATACCAACTATATCCAGCGTAACCAGTAAAACGTTATTTGGTAATTTTAGATTTTCAATTAAATCGAGGATGTGATTTGTGTCCTTCACGTAAGTTGGTTGTTTTTGAACCAGAGGAAGGAGGAAAAAATCTAAAAATTCCGATATTTGTTGTGTAGGTCCTCCGCAGCCAGAGATAATGGGTTCTACCGATAAAAATGGAGCCCTCGGGCGGTTTTTTATGGACTTTAGGTAGCATATAGAAGAGGGGTGTACGGATAGTATGGTTACTAGGATTGAGGTAATCAAAGATATTCTCAGAAATCTCCTTATTTTGGAAGAGGTAGGATACGAGAGTTTTGACCATGGTTACGGTTTCCATGGTGATGTCCGATGTGAGTTGTCGGTACTGGGGCCCCGATAATTGCCTAAGTGCTTCTTTCTTGTAGTCACTTTTATTCATAATTGCGACGCCTCTGCCTTTATCAAATTTTTTAATGACAATTGTTTTGTCACTGCGCAGTGAGCGTATGGCAGAGCGTTCAGATATAGAGATATTAGATTCCGCGGGGTGAATCGGAATTTTAGCAAGTGAGGCCTTCGTGTTGTAGAGGTAGTCCTCTAGGGCAGTGCAGGGGGTAACTCTCGGTGTCCAGGTGGAGGATAGACGGAACTTATGGTATGGTCTGGAGGATTTATTATGCATAAAATATTTAATTCTCATGGTACGGGTGAGCTGGTTAATAGCTTGTAATAGAGAATATCTCTTAGGCCTTTGGGGCGTGGGTATAAATCCTAAGCCTTTCCCCAGGAGAAGTATCTCTGGGTCCGACAGGGTATGGGTCGACAGGTTCTTGATAAATTTAAGGCAGGTGTTAATTTCATCCTGTTTAAGGCACATGTTGATAGTACAAAACAAATGTTTTTCGATCAGAGGAGCCCCTTAGCGCATATGAAAATATAACGTGGTATTTTGTAGGTTGAACACCGCCAAAAATGATGATTTTCATGGGATTTTTCATGATCGTACGTTCTGACGATACTTACTGAACATTAGCTAATACGATCTCTGACATTGAATTGAGACATGACGATGACAGGGGACCAACGTTTTACGTATAAAAGGTATAAATAATATAATATAGATTACCAATTGTCACTACATTATAAAAGCTAACGTGCGCCCAAATATGGCACCATTTGCCATATAGACACCTTGCAATTTCCTCTTTTTTCAAAGGGAGGGGACACCCCCTCCCCTTAAACCCCACCCCAACCAATAATATCTCTGATTTGGGATTGAGACATGACGATGACAGGGTCAAACTTTTTACCTAAAGGGTGTAAATAATATAACATAGATTACGAATTGATACTACATTTTAAAAGTTATATTGCGCCCAAATATGGCACCATTTGCTACATAGACATCTTCCAATTTCCCTTTTTAAAAAAAAAACAGTAGTCGCCCGAAAGTAAAACTATGTTGGATTCCTTACCTGGAAACTAAGATTTCTCGAGGAAAAAATGACGTCAAAAGATGCAAAATATTGCACCAGATTGCGTCTAAAGATACCTGGTGGTTGAAAAAATTTTCAAATTTACCCCCTCCCCTTAGACCCCTCCCTCAGGACGGCGGTTCACAAGTGTTGAAAAGTCCCTCCCCCCACCCTTTGGAGATGGATCCACGCCCATAACAAAAAATAACCTAAGTTTGTCACTGCACCTTGTCTGTAAAGTACCTCAACCATGTGTTCAAATTTCTCGTCAGCTGCTTTCTTGCTACTCTCATCAAAAATTCACTACTGTACTGAATGGTCCTTTGTGATAATGACAGTAAACAATCTTTCTGATGCATCTCCTGGGCCGAGATTTTTCACCGGTCCGGTAACTATGTACGTTACGATACAGCACACACTGTGCATGTCGTTATCACATACGAACGTTCGTTCGTAAGCCTGGGTGCTCCGGCGATATGTTGTGCCGAAGCAGTGCACGTGACTTTGGCACGCTCCACCTCAGCAAATGGGGTATACCAAAAAATGAGGATAATATTTTGCTCTTCTTTGCCATATGTTTGGAAACTTTGGACCCAAAAAATTTTGCAAATAGTTTAAATAGAAATAAAAATTATGAGCAACGTAAAGATAGATCTCATTTTAATATTTAAGGGAGTAAAAGGATAGAAGTAACAGGATAGAAGATATTTTTTTTTCCTGTATCACACGGCGTAAGGTATCCCTTGAAAGAATGTGTACGATGCTTCAGCTGACGAAATGGATTTTGTTTCCAACAAGGTATCTTCACTAAAAATACAAAGTTTTAGGGATTAATTGATACAAAAGAACGATATTTTGGTTAAAAATATGTGCATAGATTATGTATACATAACTTTATTACCAAAATTTACTTCTTTAGATAATGAAAGCATGTCATCTTCATGTAAGTGATAAGTATGGAATCTAGTAACATGGACGTCAAGCCAATTGACATATATCTATCCGTGTATGTATTATACGGCAACGAAATGTACTAAAATTTTCAGCACTTTCTTTCACGTTACTTCTCGGCCTTAGTTTCCAAAGTTACCGATCCACACGCGCTGCGTGCAAATTGTAATTTAAGCTGTCTTTTGATGTTCGTTTATCAAGGAGACAGGCTAGGGCGGGCAAATGTACAGTATAGTACGGTATGTTGTTTCGTTATCTGGTATGGGCGCGTCTTGATGTACTGTTAGAAACATCGCGGGACTTGTGTCTGGTGTAAAGATGCAAGGTACGGGAAGAGACAACAACTTCATTTCAACATTATCGGGAATGAGATGAAGTCCCTTTAAGTCCCTTTTGGACAACCAAATTTCCTTCCGGACAACCAAAAAAGGGCAGCTTGGTTGTCAGACGGACAACCATAAAATTCCTTAAAATCGAGCCCCAAAGGGCCCAGGGCCCTCATACGTTGTATTCATATGAAAAGAGGCAAGGGTGAAACCAGCGTCGATGACTACTACAGTGAAAAAGACAACTGAATGAAATCACGATAGGTTGGTTTCATTCTTGTCTCTCTTAATATGAATAAAGAAACCCTTTGGGGCTGCTGTCTGGAATAACGCACAGAAGAAAGTTGCTTTAATGTTTTAGTGCTCTGCTATGTTGGCATAGTTACTGGAGGCTGATTTCATTCTTGTCTCTCTTCATGTGAATAAACCATATGAGTGCCCTGGGCTCTTGAGGGCTGCTGTCTGGAATAGTGTACGGGAGAAAGTTGCTGTCAGTGGAACTTTTCCCAGTCCCAGAGTGTAACTGCTCAATCAAAAGAAGAAAATTCCTATTTTCTCTTCATATGAGTTTTACCATCTTGGGTGGGTCCTTAAGGGCTGCTGTCTAGGGCCCTGTACAGGAGTGAGTTGTTGTCATTAGTATTTCAGGATTCTACTGTATTTGCAATCATTCTGCAATGTTATCATCCTTGTCTCTCTTCGTGTGAACTTGAGCATTTATGAGCCCTCTATTTCAGGCCCCGTAGGCCAGTCGCACTGGATGGACCCCGGCAGCAACACCGATTCAACAATTAAGACACATCCTAAAATCAGATCATCAGACCTTTTGTCCCTTTGCATGTGATTAAATAGACCGGGCTGACGGTCTATAAATTTCCCCGCTATTTAGGATTTAATTGTTTTAAATGTTGAAGAGCGCCGACACGATGAAATAACTGCATTAATCCCTGCAGCAGAATACTGCAACAGATAACTGCGTAAAGATTACTGCAGTAAATGACTGCAGCAGATGACTGCAGTAGATAACTGCAGCAGATTATTGCAGCAGATGACAGCAGCAGATGACTGCGGTAGATGACTGCAGTAGATGACTGCAGTAGATAACTGCAACAGATGACTGCAGCAGATGACTGCAGCAGACGACTGCAGTAGACGACTGCAGTAGATGAGTGCAGTAAATAACTGCAGCAGATAACTGCAGCAGAAAGGAAGTCCTTATATGACAGTTCGTCATTGCCACATAACGAGATATGAAACAAGATGTCATTACATGACAGTGTTACAGGTTACATAATGACTTTTTAAATTAATGTCTGTTTCGGCGGTCATTATTTGACAGAAAAATATTCTGTCTTTATGTGGCGGTGTTTAGACTATCACATAAGCCGAAGGACTTATGCAGTTGCATGTCATTATCTGACAGTATGTTTGTACCTACATCTTAGTACATGTTGTACTGCATTTTGGGCCGTTTTGAGTTCCATACTAGTGTTTCCGTTTTGTTTATTCATCAACATTCCGGGAAATTCCCTCTGGATCCTACAAAAATTATACTGGACACCTCCAAGCCTGCCTTATGTCAGTCCCTTTTCCCATCGTTCGCAACTTACCCAACTAGTACTTTTTCAAAAGTCCCCTCGACACTCTGGCGAAGAGCCAAGGGGCGAAACCAAACAATACTCCCGAAGGAGTTCTGCTCCCTTATGGAGCTACGTCCCAAATGGACAATACGTCCTCTAGAGGACAAACATGTGTGGTCCTGCTCTAAACTGGCTGAATAGAACAGACGCCGCACGTACCTGGATGCAGTTTAACGTCATACCCAGGACGCCACTCATCACTTGCGCTTGCGGAGGTGAAGAAGCATTATGATCATAACCTTGTTTCCTTCACTTGGAGAGACTTTCGACGTCTCGGTATTCCCAGGGAGTTGCAACTCCCTGGTATTCCAAGAGTGTCACAGGAGTTTCTACATTCCGGCGTGCCATATTACTCAACTACTTTGACTATGAAACGGAAGCCGAATAGTTACAGGGCGGTAACAATGGGGATTAAAAACTGAACGTAGGTAGACAGGGATAGCTAGGTGTTGGATATAGAAATTAGGAAAGCACTTCGCTCCGAGTCACCGTGAAGGAATTATACGGCTAGAACTAGGCTTAGAAGGAAGTCTCGAAATTGAAGTTGTTGAGGGAGGATAAGTCTGGGGACGAGAAGTCCGGGTGACTTACTAAAAATCCTCGGGAGGCAACACTTAGTTGTTTTAAATTTACGTGAGGCTGTGGTGAGCCACCGTTATTTAAAGGTCAGAAGCAGTCGCCCCAAACTTATTTTTAAACAATAGCTATATGTCACAAATTTCTTATTTCTCTTCCAAGTATCTTTCATAATATTTTAGGACATAAATATTGCATATTCAAGGTAAACCAAGCAGTTGCTCCTTGTAAATTTTACAAATAAGTGAGAAAAATACTGTCACATGATTCTCAAGAACCATTCAGGAAGTAGGATAGTCTACTATTCAATTCTTTATTGGGGTGACTGCATTCTCCCTTTAAAGAGCTTCCACGAGTTGCCGATGAGAGAGAGACGGGCGGGTCTTGGCCCACGAGTAGCATATGACTGCGGAGCGAGTCACCTCATATTGTGCCATAACGTAAGTTGTTTAGCTATCAATTACTTAGTTTAGCTATCAAATATTTGGTTTAACTGTCAATTATATATTTAGTTACCGTCAAAATGTGAAAGTATGGCCCTCAGGCCAGGGCGAGTCTTTGTATGCATTAGCGATAAACTGCTTCAGAATTTCCAAAATGGAGTGTAAATATCAGAACCAAAAGCTAGGTCAATATATATATTTGTAACGTAACGTCATGTACTGAAACGGTTCATATGTTTATGATGTTAAGACGGGACTCAATGTTATCGTTAATGATAAGTTAAACGACTTATGCAAGTCTTTGAAAATTGTACGTAACGCAGCATGTCTTGTAAAGTATAGAAAGCGTGTATGATTTAAATCAGGGGTCTCCAAACTTTTTTGCTTGGTGGCCCCAATTTTCGACTCCGGAATCTTGGTGGCCCTCAAATTGACGGGTCGGTGAAAAGAGTTTGATTTTACTTGGTTATGCAGTGTTAATAAAGCAGATAACTGGTTCTTAGATTCAGGGGCGTCAATCCGTATTCAAAAGTGGGGGGGGGGAGACGGGGGACATACATGACTTGGCACAAACCAATCCCTTTGGTTTTGAGGAGGGGCGTCTTCCTATAGGCCCTTTCCACCCCCCCCCCCTTATAATGACTGACGTTGTCCTATTCTAATAAGAGTTATCATTTCAAAGTTAACATGACCATCATAGATGATCTGCTAGGTGAAATACACGGAGTCCACGGAATTACTTCAAGATGTTGTTTTCATCATGTCCCAAAACAGCTGGAACAAAGCTTCGATGCGTAGATCATTGTCGGAGATCATGGACCCGACCACGCCCGTTGCTAGGGTGATATATTTTGGGGTGTGAAGGTCCCAAATTCCGACCGGCTAGATGTTTTTTCCAACTGAGTGGAGGCGTTTAAATTGCACTTTTGCTATGCGCTCTGCGTTTTTGTATGCAGCAGTGGGTATCCTTCCTTTGTCACTACATAAATGTGTCGTCCTGGGGGAGGGGTCTAAGGGGAGGGGGCGCCCCCTCCCCTTTGAGAAATTTTTGTTAATTTAAGGCTGCTTAGGTGCAAAACGGTGCTATCTTTTGGATTTTTTTGGAGCTGATCGTACATGACTGGAAAATGTCCATAATTTAGTGAATTCTAATTTTTTTCCGACTGGCTGGATGTTTTTACTAAATGCAGTGGCGGCGTGCAAATTGCACCTTTTTATTCCCCTGCGTTTGTATACAGCAGTAGGGATCCTTTTTTGTCACTATATCAAGGTGTTATCCGGGGGTGTCATCCGCGTGGTGTCCAGGGGCCAGCGATAGGGCCCCTGCGGGGTCCAGGGGGCGAAGCCCCCGAAGCTCTCGCATTATTGCATTTTAAGAGCACAGAAATCGGCTCCAGTTCTTATGTCAGTGAGATGTTATACCTTTTCATGTTGCATGGAATTTTATGTGTATGGTTCAGTATAAGTTACTATATGTACCTGCAGAAGTTCCGGAGAATCTAAGTTATCTTATAACTTACACGCCAACATTATGAGCCTATGCAGTTAACTTGAAATGATTTTTGCCATAATGAGTGTTTTATTTTCGTTATACGGTATTCAGGTGTAGGACGTCAGGTGAAACAATTGCCCGCGAAAATTTGAATTTACATTTAAAACCATTGCTATTACAAACGGTGTCGATTCCCTTTATGTGTGTCTATCAATTAGAAGGTGGGTTCGATACTAAGTTTTCAGTTCTCATAAGAAGAGGAGGGTGAAAAAATGAATATCAGTTGCTTTACATCCTTACAATGCTGGCTCCTCTGAAATCACGTTTATGCACATGAATAATTGGCTTATGGTTGAACCCCACCGATGAGTAATGCGAATACTTTTGGGAGCTTATTGATAGTAAAAGGAGTAATTCAAGGCTAAAACTGCGCATATCAAGCAAAATTCAAGAAATATTGAGAAGACTTTGCAAAAATCGTGAAAGATTTCTTCAACTGATTTTTGGTAAAAAGGTGATAAAAATAAATCCATCACTCAATAAAAACGTACCTCTCTCTGTAAGCGTAAACAATTGCGCGCGAAGCGCGCCAAAATTTTTCGGTATAGAGCCTCCCGGGAGCTCTGCATTAATTGTACACTGAAAAGGGGGACCAACAGGACTCTCACAACCTGACATCCATATGGGAGGAGAGATGATATATCACCTTCTTTATGGATTTCTGAAGGGTATACCCTTCAGAATCTATGATCGATGGTGCCGGCGGGAGTTGGTGATTGGGGAACAGCAGATAACTGCTAAACCGTGCCTTTTAGGCAGTGGGATTTTGTATGCGCTATATTCAAGAGTGGGAGAGCCTTTTTCACAAACTTTCGTTCGGGTGAAAAAGGGGAGTAAGAGAGGGTTAATATATTGTCTTCAAACCTCCTTAAGTCCCAGGAAAAATCATGGGCGTGGATCCATCTCCAAAAGTGTGTGTGGGGGGGGGGGGGAGAGAACTTTCTCACATTTGTGAATCGCCGTCCTGGTAGAAGAAGCAGTGGTGGTAGCCAGAATTTGCGTCACGGGGAGGCAATAAGTTTTGTGATCGTCGGCATGGGGGAGGGGTCTAAGGGAATTTTTTCTAGAACTGAATGAGTAGGGTAGAGTATACGCTACACAACACTTCTTATGCAAATGAGGTCTATTGTTATAGGATTAAGATTTATGAATAGGAATGAGGTGGGGTCAAAGATCATGGTTGTAAAATAGTTAATCGGATTAGAGGTGAAAGAGGAATAAGTTGGCAGTTGAAGGGGTGGTATTAATTGTAATTAGGTTGAGATGATTTAAGTTTTACACCAGCACTTAAGTGGACATGCAGGTTACAAAACGCGTAAACTACCAGCGTGTGAAATCTTGTTAAGGTTGGTTACCTATTAGCACAGCTGGTTAAGTTAAAGAAGGAGGATGGTGTACATGTAAAGGGAAAGATAAAGTTTTCTTTGTTAGAATTGGTTTTTAGAAAGTACTGGTAGTCCTTAACAGGTGGTCACTGGTCTAAAAAAAGAAGGCGGAAAAGAAAGATGGGTATGGCTTGGTACTCTTGGTAATTTCGTTGTTTGGGATAGTTAGCATGTGAAGACAAAGACAGGAAATGCTTGTCACTGATAATATTTAGCGCCAAGTTTAAAATGTTAATAACACAAAGAAGAGTTTTACGTCCATGATGAAGAGAAGGTCCTAATTGAATATGCGCATATTTGATAAGAAAAGAGAAAAACTGGTTTTGGTTGGTTCAAACTCAGTGGTAGGGGTTGGTGAGAGGGGATTGTGTGAACGTCTGCGCATGTGCACTTTTGTTGGACGACAAAATATTTGGACATGCAAAACTTCAGAGCCTCACTCGCTGCAGAATCATCTGAGCTGTACACCTCTATTCGAAATACGTACTGCACATTTTCATAAACCTTACAACCGTGGCATCTATTGCAAAAAAATTCCCGAAGCGAAGTCTATCTCCGAGCTGGACGACCTTGTTCGTAACGAAAATCTAACCGATGTGGAAGAAGGCTTTTTGTTTGACAGGTTGTCCTTCCTTGCAACCAACGGTTCTCCTGTTTTTCAAGCAGAAACCGGGGAAATTGAGGAAGAAAGAGAAGAAGAGGAAAGTAAATAAATTTAACGTTTTTTAACATCACTTTGTATAATAATCGTAACAATAGGTCTAAACGCTAAGTCTATTTTTTTTTCTCTGTTTGTGAGTGTGTTTGTGTTCAAACATGTCTCACACTGTTAACAATTTGTATAGATTTACGCCGGGCACTCTTTACAGTAATTACTTTTTAGTATTGATTGTAATATTTATTTCGTAAGCAATAATTTTATTCAACGAGAATTTTGGCAATGCCCGTAATTGTGTAAATTCAGTTAACGTATTCATTATCATAATAGACAAAATGACCAGTTTGCGGCAATTGTCTTTTGTGCCTTTAGGCTACGATTAGGCAGGAAAATATGGAAAACTAAAAGGCTGAGGGGGTGGTCACGTGTTTCCTTATATGGGAAGCGATTTGATTGATTGATTGATTGATTGATTGATTGATTGATTGATTGATTAATTGATAAAAAAGGAATCCAATTTTTTACATCTTTGCTTTAAATTGGTCTAAATTTACATGTAGTCTCTTTTAATTTTAACAAATGAAAACTTTAAATTTACACAAAATCCATGCATTTTAATTAAATAAATGAATTAAGTAGTTTGTCTTTTATAAATTTTGTTTGGAAACTCTATTTCTCAAAGAACATTTGTAAATGAATAGTGTAGGTAATATTATTTGTTTGTTGTCTTGAATGTCTAAGTAGGCTGCTGAGCTTTTACTTAAATTATTATTAGTATCTCGTTTACTTTTAACGGTCTCCAGCTTTTAGTGTTACTATTATACGTTCCTTTTTTTTGTGCGCAGATATTCTTCAGTATTGGATGCGCACAGGTTCTCCCGTGTTATCTCGTAGCCAGAGAGATGTTTTGGAAGGCATTATGGACGGTACCTGTAACGAGGACAATACCGGTACGTTAGGTTTTTATTTTTCCTTTTTTGTCAGCGTATGCGCGTGTGTGTGTGTGTGTGTGTGTTTGTGTTGAACATTCACCAGTTGTGAAATTAAAACTTACCCATTTTCTTCACATCATGTATATATAAATGTATGTATATTATTTTTTTTTTTAAATATTTCAGATGAAGTGAAGAATGGTTAAGATCCACTTCACCAGACTTGACAGCTAGTCAAGAACTTCTCCTGGAGAAGGTGATCAGTGAGGCAACCCATGCAGAGCCACCGTTCGAACGTTCTAGGATTACTTGGGCGATAAACGGGGGGCTTCCACTTCGGGAGTATCCAGGCAGCAACTGTTGCGGGGAAAACGAGCTCAGAGAGAAACAGAGGATGAAGAAGAAGAAGATGATGATTATGATGAAGAAAACGAAGAAGAAGAAGAAGAATCTGCTACCAATCGTGACGTAAGCCGCTGTTACAGAATTGAAAAAGTAAACGAAAAACGTCTACTAATTACAACATAAGATTTAATATTAATGATACTAGGGATGATGTCAACGCCGAGAATTTTACTCAAATCTTAGGCCAAATTTTTAAGCATCTGATAGAGCGAGTTGGTGGCAATATTTCGGCCCACGACATGGTCCAAATTGTTTTAAATTCGGACGGTTTGGATACACCAATCGCACTTCCTTTCATCAGAATGCGTGATGTGACTGTTGAACGGATCATGGTAAAAATTCAGTGTGTTGCAGTCGAATAAGAGTTTGTTCTTGGATGAGAACTTGAGTTTAAATTTTGTTCATTTAAAAATGCCATCGGGGGGAGGGAGATCCAAGGGTTTTAGGGGGTTGCAATCTGTTGAATCATTTTTGATTCCTTGCCGTAGGTAGGCAAGGAATCTATGTTATGGTGATGTAGTGTGTGTGTATGTGTGTGTGGGTGCACCCGCGGTGTGTAACGTGTGCTGTGGGTATGGGTGTATGTGTGTGTGTGTGTGTGTATGTGACGCCGAGCTTGTAAACACGATATCTCAAGATAGCAATGACCGACACTTTTCATATTTGGTATATAGATTTTTCATGTTAAGAGAAGGAACCCTATTGTTTTTGGGGGTGGTCAGAGGTCATTTGAGGTCACCAGAGGTCAAATACCGAAAACTTGTAAACACGATATCTCAAGTTAGCAATGACCGACACTTTTCATATTTTGTATACAGATTTGTCATGTCAAGAAAAAGAACCCTTTTGTTTTTGGTAGAGGTGAAAGGTCATCTGAGGTCACCGGAGGTTTAACTGCGAAACCTCGTAAACGGCTTGTAAACACGATATCTCAAGATAACAATGACCGATACTTTTCATATTTTTTATATAGATTTGTCATGATGAAAAGAAGGGCACTATTGTTTTTGGTAGAGGTCAAAGGTCATCTGGGGTAACCAGAGGTCAAAAAGCAAAATTCCCCAAGAATTCCTAAGATTGTCATCTGGGGTCACAAGAGGTCAAAAGGCAAATTTCCCAAGAATTTCCAAGATCGTCATCTGGGGTCACCAGAGGTCAAAAGAAAAATTTCCCAAGAATTTCCAAGATCAACATCTGGGGTTATCAGAGGTCACAAAGCAAAACTTCCCAAGAATTCTCAAGATCCTCACCTGAGGTCACCAAGGTCAAAAAGGAAAATTTCCGAAGAATTCCTCAAGATTGTTATATGGGTCACCAGAGGTCAAAAAGCAATCTCCCAAGAATTCTCAAGATCGTCATCTGGGGTCACAAGAGGTCAAAAGCAAAATTTCCCAAGAATTCCCAAGATCCTCACCTGAGGTCACCAAGGTCAAAAAGCAAAATTCCCCAAGAATTCCCAAGATTGTCATCTGGGGTCAAAAGAGGTCAAAAAGCAAAATCTCCCAAGAATTCCCAAGATCGTCATCTGGGGTCACAAGAGGTCAAAAGGAAAATTTCCCAAGAATTTCCAAGATCGTCATCTGGGGTCACAAGAGGTCAAAAGCAAAATTTCCCAAGGATTTCCAAGATCAACATCTGGGGTTCACAGAGGTCACAAAGCAAAATTTCCCAAGAATTCCCAAGATCCTCACCTGAGGTCACAAGGATCAAAAGGGAAAATTTCCCAAGAATTCCAAGGTCGTCATCTGGGGTTACGAGAGGTCAAAAAGCAAAATTTCCCAAGAATTCCCAAGAGAGACATCAGGGTCACCAAAGGACAAAAGGCAAAATATCCCAAATATTCCCAAGGTTGTCATCTGGAGTCACCAGAAGTCAAAAAGCAAAGATCCAAGATCCATTGGAGTTGAACCCCTTTTAAGACACTTCCGTTTTCCTTTTTGATTTCTTGCCGTAGGCAGGCAAGGAAACTATGCGATGGTGATGTCGTTTGTGTGTATCTGTGTGTATGTGTGTGTGCGTATGTGACGCCGAGCTTGTAAACACGATATCTCAAGATAGGCAATGACCGACACTTTTCATATTTGGTATATAGGTTTGTCATGTTGAGAGGAAGAATCCTATTGTTTTTGGTGGCAGTCAAAGGTCATTTGAGGTCACGAGAGGTCAAATACCGAAAACTTTGTAAACACGATATCTCAAGTTAGCAATGACCGACACTTTTCATATTTGGTATGTAGATTTGTCATGTTGAGAGAAAGAACTCTATTGTTTTTGGTGAAGGTCAAAGGTCATTTGAGGTCACCGGAGGTACAAAGCCGAAAAGCTCGTAATCGCGATATCTCAAGATAGGAATGACCGACACTTTTCATATTTGATATATAGGTTTGTCATCTTAAGAGAAAGGATCCTATAGGAGGTAAAAGGTCATTTGAGGTCACCAGAGGTCAAAAACCGAAAACCTTGAAATCACGATATGTCAAGATAGAGATGACCGACACTTTTCATATTTGGTATATAGATTTGTCATGTTAAGAGGAAGAAGCCGTTTGTTTTTGGTGAAGGTCAAAGTTCATTTGAGGTCGATATGTCAATATATTAATGGCCTTTAAAGATTTGTCATGTTGAGAGGAAGAACCCTATTGTTTTTGATAGAGGTCAAAGGCCATCTGAGGACACCAGAGGTTAAACTGTGAAAGCCTCGTTAACAGCTCGTAATCACAATATCTCAAGATAGTAATGACCGACACTTTCCATATTTGGTATATATATTTTTCATGATGTAAGGAAGAATCCTATAGTTTTTGGTGGAGGTCAAAGGTCATCTTAGGTTACCAAAGGTCAAAAAGCAATATTACCCAAGAATTCCCAAGATCGATATCTGGGGTTATCAGAGGTCAAAAAGCAAAATTTCCCAAGAATTCCCAAGATTGTTATATGGGGTCACCAGAGGTCAAAAAGTAAAATTCCCCAAGAATTCCCAAGATCATGATATGGGGGTTGAATCCCTTTCAAGACACTTAAGATTTTCTTTTTTGCTATATTTGGTGGGGTTCAAAGGTCTGTGAGGTCAACAGAGGTCAAATTGTTAAAACATAAAATGTAGTCAAGAAAGATAAATTTGAGGGATAAACCTCAGTGGAACAATGCACCCCCAATCGGCAAGTAATCACTAAGCCTTTGAGCTTTCTGGTTGTTATATTTGGTGGAGTTCAAAGGTCATGTGAGGTCAGCAGAGGTCAGATTGTTAAAACATCATAAAATGATGTAGTTAAGAAAAATAAATTTAAGGGATAAACCTCAGTGCAACAAAGCATCCCCTTTCGGCAAGGAATCGCTAAGCCTTTGGGCTTTCTGGTTTCATAGTAAAAGATGTGTCATCCGGATACCAAAGGATGATCGTGGTCTCTGTTGTGCAAGAGCCCTTGTCACAGGTATGGCAATTCACGACGCAAAGCACCCGAAACTCAGTCAAGTCAAAACTGGGAGAAAAATACAATTTGAATTGGCCCAAAGACTGCACGAGGAAGCGGGGGTTCCTGAGGGCCCCATGTGGCATTCCTGAAATAGAAAAATTTCAACAGGACATAAAATCGTATCAAATTATCGTTTTGACATCTTTACGTTCCCCTATAGTTTTATATGAGGGACCGAAAAAAGCAAAGGGATTACAAATTTATTTATTTTATCATAGTGAACATTCCCATCTTTTATTGCAACCCTGTGCCTTCTACGGCTACGGTTATTATTGTCACGTTTGTAACAAACTGTATAACGATAGATTTAAACACACATGTGAAACGACATGCAATATGTTTGTTTCCGCAGCAATTGTAAACTGGAACCAAGAAAAGACTGGCTTCATTGTGATAGTTGTAATAGGGATTTTAAAAGCCTCCAGTGTGTCAATTTTCACTTAGAACGCAAGGGTGGTAATATTTTTATATGCGAACGATGTTTTATTTGTAAACGCTACAATAAGAGTGAAAAAGTTCGTAAAACTAAGAAAGGGATCGTCATTCCCCATAAGTGTAACCAATATTTTTGTTTAGTATGTAAGATTTCAGTACAGGACGGGCACAAGTGTACAATTGGGGTACACTTTGACAAAAAAAGGGGACTACTGGGGAAAAGAGGAAGCAACGGGTAATGATATGGAGACAGACCAAAACACAGCAAGTGAAAGTTATTCTTTGCCACACACGTATGTGTTTTATGATTTCGAAACGATACAGGAAACTAGGACACATGTGCCTAATTTATGCGTGGCGCAAGTAGTATGCGAGGATTGCATAGACGAACCTTTTGAGTTTGCTTGTGACTTTTGTAAAGAGAAGCAAGTCATCTTCAAGAGCGCCAATACTCTAAACGAGTTTGGCGATTGGTGCATGGAGCAAAAAAAACGACACGTTTACAGCCCATAATTTTAAAGGGTTGGACGGCTATTTCATTTTGGAGTATTTATACAAGCTGGAATACAATCCAAAAATGATTAAGCAAGGGGGTAAACTTTTGCACATAGAGTTGCCTTGCATACATATTCGTTTCATTGATTCCCTTAATTTTTTTCTTATGCCTTTAGCTGCTCGACCAAAAACGTTTGGAATAACAGAACTGAAAAAGGGATATTTTCCTCATTTATTTAACAAAACTAAAAACCAAAATTATGTAGGTCCTTTACCCGCTGCTTCTTTTTACTGTCCAGACAGCATGCCAACCCAAAAGAGGGATGAGTTCATGCTATGGTATGACAATGAAGTCAGAAAAGGAGAACCCTTTGATTTCCAAAAAAGAAATCTTAAACTATTGTATAAGTGACGTCGATATTCTTAGGCGTTGCTGTGTATTATTTCGCAATCTTTTATGGACGTGACAAAGAAAAACGTAAGTTGTGTATCGAACAGGTCTTTTGATGAGGAAGAAGATGATCTGTTCGAAATCATGGCTAATGATATAGAGTGAATTACACCTAAGGAAAGGGGGGTAGATCCATTTAAACATTGTATCACTATCGCTTCGGTGTGCAATCTCGTGTTTCGTCGAAATTTCTTAAAACCTGACACTATTGCGGTCTTTACTAACCAGCAACAAAAAATCATTCCTATTCTGCATTACAATGGCTACACTGTGAAAGATTACGCCGGGGAATTTACCTTGAAGACGCCCGTAACGGAGGGGAGAGAAGAATCGGTCCCTATTTTGTAGACGGTTTTGCTCCTAAGAGTAACACAATATTTTCATTTCATGGGTGTTTCTGGCATGGGTGCCCAGATTGCTATGATGAGGACACCATACATCCTCATCATAAAATTACTATGGGGGAACTATTTAAACGGACCGAAGAGAGACGGTCATTTTTTCAAGATATATGCCCCCACTATAACTTAGTAGAAATTTGGGAACATGAGTGGTGGGCACTCAAGGAAGGTCTTCTTTCCCCTGAAATGAGAGCAGCTCTCGACAAAGTACCCTAAAATGTAGCCCCTTTAAATCCCCGTGAAGCCTTTTTCGGGGGCAGAACAAATGGGATAAAATTATTTCATGAAGTGCAGGGCGCAGAACAAATAAAATACGTCGATGTTCGTTCTCTGTATCCTTACGTAAGCAAGTGTCGTTCTTACCCGGTGTCTCATCCCAAGATTTTAACCGTCGACTTATCACACGATGTATCGCAGTATTATGGTTTAGTTCGGTGTCAGATATTACCTCCCAAACAATTGTACCAGCCTGTGCTTCCTGTAAAAATTCACGACAAACTGATGTTTCCGCTTTGTCGTAAATGTGTTGAAGATAAAGCCAAGACAAAATGTAGGCATACAGATTTAGAAAGGGCGATTACAGGAACATGGATTACTTTGGTACGTGAGCGAGTATGCTGCGAACGAAGGCATTTTTTGGACCCCGAAAAGATCACATACAATCCTGGTCTAAGAGCCCTCGCAAAACTAATGTTAAATAGTTTCTGGGGCAAGTCTGGCAAAAGGTCAGACATGGAAAAAACTGAGATGTCGTAACTTCGGTCTCTAGACTGTACGATTTGTTGAAAGACGGTGACAAAACCGAAGTCACGAATATCACTTTTATTAATGACGAGGTTCTGGAAGCTAATTTTAAAGATACAGAAGAGTTTGCACTTCCAAATGCTAGGGTCAATGTTGTTATTGCTGCTTTCACCACTTGCCATGCTCGCTTACGCTTGTATGACATTATCGATCATTTGAATGAAAGAGTTTTTTACTTCGACACGGACAGTGTTATTTATCTGTCACGGCCGGGTGAGTGGGATCCCCCTACAGGGAATTATCTCGGTGATTTGACAAATGAGATCGATCAAAAGGAGGGCAACTTTATAAAAAAGCTACTGTACCTGAGGGCCAAAAAATTATGCTTATACTTTGGATTCAGGGAAAACGGTTTGTAAAGTCCGTGGCATAACATTAAATTATAAAAACAGTAAAGTAGTGAACTTTGAAACTTTACGAACGATGGTCCAAGCAGTCAATGCCAAAGAACGTTCTCCAATTGTAACCGTTACCGACACACACAAAATATCCAGAGATGTCAAACGACGGAAAATTGTAAAACACGGTTATGAATAAAGATTATCGTGTTTGTATACGACAAAAGAATAATCCTAGATGACTTCAGGACGGTTCCCTATGGATATGAATACTAGGTGGTGTAAAACTATGTTTGTAGAGCCAATTTGGCGAAGTGGCGTGTTATGTTTTGTTTTGGGGCAAAGGGAGGGGGTTACAGGGTGCTGGGATAACAGGTGGGGATAAAGGGAGGTAAGATCAAACGCATTTTGTATATTGTAACAACATGTTAATAAGTTACACATTAAAACTATGTTCACAGAGTCTCTGTAGCGAAAGTGACTCGTTTTATATGGGAATGGGGGCCAGGGATTCTAAAGGGAGTAACAGGGTAGGGATAAGGGGTAACAGGGTGGAGGGATAAAGGGACGTAAGACCAAACACATTTTGTATATAGTATCAACGTGATAATTACACATTTTTGTATATAGTAACAATATGTAAATAAGTGAAAGACATAGCACATGTTTATTTTTATCTTTTCACCTCAACCTTTATTCTGTAATAACATACAATGCACCATCAATGAATAACTTAAATTGTCGAAAACAATGGAATAATAAAGAACATTTACCATGCTGCCATGGCAAAACGAAAAATCTGTTCATGAAAATGATGGCAAAACGAAAACTCTGTTTCTTTCATTTATAGGTATGTATGTGTTCATTTTTTTTTTCTTATTTTGAAACAAAAGTCAACCAACGAACATAGGTATAAGTGACGAGCCTTAAATCGTATATTACAGTGTCTCCCATCTTATCGGTTTAAGACGTTTTTGAAGAGCCGCGGGGGAAGATATTATTTTCCTACGTCTCTTACTCTTGGTAGGCCGCGTGCGTAATTCCTTCACGACTGGCTCAGTCTGATCCTTCTCCTTTAACTGATGCATAAACTGACGTCGTTTTAAATTTCCAACAAAAGCTTCGGGAAAATTAATTACTTTCAAGCCTCTTGTAAACTGTTGCCATCCAGTAGGATTAAAGTCCTTGCGCGACTGCAACACATCCAGGATTAAATCGTGATCTTTGAGCCAGCGACTTCCTTTCCTTCGTAGAGTAATTCCCCTTTAGAATTCCAGCTCAGGGTAGGATCCCTTTGAGAAGAACGATGGCGTTGAATACGATCTTGTAATACTTTAGCTTTCCCTTTGATAAGAGTTTGGGAAGTTACTAATAAAATCGTCATCTCGTTCTGCTGGTTTGGTTGTTTGCTGCTGAGAGGTGTCCGTATTTTGATCGTTATGTTGTGTGCTTACCGCTGCGGTACTGCCAGGCGTAAGACGAAGTTCCATAGGCTCCTTCATCGATTTTCCCGTATTTAGGTATCATTATAGGATCTGATTATACAGCTGTACTTTTTCGTAGATGGATAAATCATTTCTCTCCGATGTGCTTTTCATAGCTTCATCCAATTGCTCAAGTCTCAAATGAGTCTTATCTTGCTTGGCGGCATTAACCACTCTAGCCACATCTTGGGGCATAAGAATCATTTTCTTGGCAAACTGCATTGTGGTATTTTCTTATTATTTTGGCATTACAGCACCCAGTAACATACCTCCCAACGACTGAATGATCGGTTTTAATATCAAACTCAAAATTCCACCCCGCTGGACCAATATGTCCTTGCGCTTCTTATTGGATAAACGTTTATTTGAAAGATCCCTGAGATGTTTCTTGTACCGCGACAGTTTGGATTTCTGTGTGCGATACAAAGGTACAATGCCTTTTACAATATTGCTGGCGCATTCACATAAGCTAATGACTAGCTTGGGGTCGGCATGTTTTAGGAAAGCCTTTCTTTGTCTGGGAGAACACTTTGATAAAAATTGGATTTCTTGGGCGTGGTTCTTCAGACGACGTAATGCCGGTGCCATGATGACTCTTTAGGTGACAAATGGTCTCTGATGGTACGTACTTTTGGCTTTTATAAAGTCTTGTCTTCTCACTTTGGCACATAGGCATATTGAATTTGATGTGACAAAATATTAGTTCGAAGACGGAAATCTTCAGGGGTGTTAGGATTTAGATAGATAAAGAGGTACCCATAGGGTTCTTTTGTGGCATCTGCAAACGCTTCTTGTACAAATTTGACTTGTCCCGGGTACATCTGTTTTCCCAGATTAGAAAATTGAGTTTTATCCCTGGGATTTTTAAATAACACGATATAATGTGCATTAAGCGTAATATTACGCGTTTCTTTTGCGCCGTAAATTTTTTTTTTTTTTTTTTGCAAAATGTAGATTACAGAAATATTTCTGTGATGAGAACCTTTGGAAAACAAATCAGTATTGGGCTGATCGTTCCCGTGTGACGTCATAATGTCATCTAAAATGATCAAAGTTGTGTAAGCCGGGTCAAGATATTTCTCCAAATCCGACGGGAGACCTTCAACAAAACGGATTTTATCGATGGTATCAGACAGCTCCACAAACGCTGACTGATATTCGCCATAGCAGTACACAACTCTATCAGGCGTTCCTTCAATGACATCTTGTGTTAAGAGTTTTCTTACAAATTGAGTTTTTCCACAACCAGTAGGTCCTGCAATCACACAGGTAAATGGATGTATCAACGTTGGATTCATCTGAGAAAGTGAAACAGTTTTAGAACTCCCTCCAAGTAAAGTAAGTGACCACTAAAATAAAAAGACATCAAAGTCAACTATCAATGAATGAACAAAATAATGAAAAGATGAATAAATTATTGGGTATTAGTAAAGAGTTATGATTGGATGAATTTCTATTCACCAAGTACATTCCTTTTTACAAATGACTCTAGCAGTTTGAGATGTTATGTATTCGTTATCTATTACAGGTAAATCCATAGCGCTTTTCAATGAACTCGTTCACTAATCCGTCATTGACATTACAGTCTTTAGTAAACAGATTAACGATCCTCGACATCGATATACCTCTGACTCTGTGTAATAGAAAATATAAGCAGTACTGTCCGCAAACGGCAGAGAAGAAACCTTGTAACTGTTTTTCATTTATCGTAAGGGATAACTTTGGAGTACATCTCATCAAAAAGCGTTTGAAACTAGAGTCAAAAAATTCTATGTTTTCACCATTGGCGTATATTTCCACTCAATGACTTCCTGGTTCTTCTCTTCTATCCGTGTTTGCAAAAGCACCAAGGTGACTTTAGGAATCCAGTAGGTAGACAGTCTGAAGGGAAAACACCTCGGAACACAGGATGCAATATTGGATCCGACTTGATGATCCTTATTATCTGTTTCGTATCCATTAGGCAAATTAAAAATCTGTAAATACGTTGCGAGCTTTATCTACTTCAACCACAGCATCGTATTCAGCATATACAATCACAATCACACTCACACTTCTGGTCAAGGCACGTTCGAACTGAATTTCAAGCCGCACGTTACCATTTTTGCGTAGATTAAAATGACCTCCGTTGGCTAAATCAGGCGTCAGATCAAAGGCATACAAAGTGTAACCTCGTCCATAGTCGCTGCGAGTAATCTGGTTGCCTTTGTCGGCAAACGTACTATTTAATCCCGAATACAGTGTCTGATAAGACATGATGTATCGCTCATCTAAAAATTAGGACGGAGTGGTTTCCATGGTAACTGTTCTCGACGTATAATGCTAAAAAAGTTCAGGTAATGGTGACGAAAATTAAATGGATTTCTGTTATAAGCACCGTTGAAGGCTTCCGTATCGACACATCCCAGTACCAGACGTTTAGGGAGATTACCCAAAAATAAACTTTCCCGTTTGAAAAGTAAATTCCCTCTTGGAATGGATAACGTTGTAACCTCTACTCTGTTGATAGGATACTTGGCAGTACCTTGCTCCAAAGCCTTAGCATGTGCTAAAGTCACTTCGGGATGAACTTTGACGTGACGCATTTAAAGCGAAGCATCTACTATGCGTACTTTAAATGCTGCATTGGCTTCACTCGATAGCAAACAAAACTCATTTTTGCTTCGATGTTGCTTCAGTTTCAGTTCAACGCCACCCAATAACATCTTTTGCTGAACGAACATATCGCAGTGTAACGGGCCAACCAAATCCACAATTCTGCTAATTACGTCCTGGTTGCCATTGGGATCACAAGAATCCATTTTACCTGCGGTATCTTTATAAAACAGGCTCCCCGTGAGCTGGGATTCTTTGGCCTCGGGACCATAAGACAACAGCGTCTCCAATATTGCACGATATGGGTAAGTATTTGTGAAAGGTGTCACCAATCGGTCATTCATTGTCACGTCCACTTCAGAAAAACAAATCAACAAATGTTTGAGACAAATCAAGATAATCCGCGGTTGATCCCTGCACGGAGAATTGTATCGGAGCTGAATCGGTTATGTTATTGAGGAGGTGATATTCTATCCAATTTCCCTTTGTAATACTGATTTGTGTCGGAGGTACTGTGAACAAATCCAACTCTGATTTCATGCATTCGCATGAATGATTATGAACGAGGGCCATGGCGACGATGATAATGCTGCTGCTGATGATGATTACACGTCAAAGATATCCAGAGACCTTTTCACTCTCTTGGCCGGGCGTGTTCTGGTAGTTTTCTTCGACTGTCCCCTTTACACTGTCCCCGTGTAAAGCGCTTGTTTACCAAGTGCTTTGGCGCCTCTCTTTAAAAATGGCAGAGCTGATCTTGCTAGTCGACCTAAGATGCCCCCTAACCCGTGCCCCTTTTGATATGGGTAACCAGTAACAGTGGCGGATCCAGGATTTGGCAAAAGGGGGGGGGGCCCAGGTCATAGTGGTTTGTATAAAAGTCCTATCTGGGGAGGGGTCTAAGGAGAGGGGGTGTCCCGGGGGCAGTGCCAGGGTATTTTGATAGGGGACAAAGCATGTGATGAGTAATCGCCGTCCTGGGGGGAGGGGGTCTAAGGGGAGGGGGTGTCGCCTCCCCTTTGAGAAATTTTTGTTAATATAAGGCTGTTCAGATGCAAAATGGTGATGTCTGTGGTGTATTTTTTGAACTGATCTTATATGGCTGGAAAGCGTTCATAATTCAGTGAATTTTAATTTTTGGTTGGGTGAAAGATGCTTTTTTTGGGAGGGGTCTAAGGGGAGGGGGTGCCCCCTCCCTTTTGAGAAATTTTTGTTAATTTAAGGTTGCTCAGATGCAAAATGGTGATGTCTGTGGTGTATTTTTTGAACTGATCATATATGGCTCGAAAGCGTTCATATTTCAGTTATTTTTATTTTTGGTTGGGTGAAAGATGCTTTTCTGGGGAGGGGTGTCCCCTCCCCTTTGAGAAATTTTTGTTAATTTAAGATTGCTTAGAAGCAAAATGGTGATGCCTTTAGTATATTTTTGAACTGATCATATATCGCTGGAAAATGTTCATAATTTAGTGCATTTTAAATTTTACCCTTAGTTCACAGTGCATTTCATTAAAATAAATTACAAGGCTTAAATAAGACACTACAGGGTAATATTGCAGCAAGTTATAGTTAAAAGCCTGATGTTGTCGAAAATATTCCTCTAAATATTAAAGAATTCTGAAATTCTCTTGAGAGTAGAAGTAGTGCTCCCAATGCTGTGGGCCTGGCCGGTAATAGACTAAAGTTAGCAATCCATTAATATAGCGCTTATGAATAACTCCTTGCAATGCCCAGAGAAAGTTACTGAGGCCAATATAAGCCAAAATGTTTTCAGTTGAAAGTCAGTAGCAGAGTTATTAACATAACACTTATTTTCTGAGGTAGAAAATAATGAACAAGTTTGAGTTTCACTCTGACACATCTCATAGGCCTATTTCATTGGAATAGGGCCTTGTCCTTTGTTTTATGAAGTTGAAAAAACTTTCATAATTTTTTGGAAGGGGGCCCGCCCCCGCCCCCCCCCCTAAATCCGCCCCTCAACTGAGTGTAAAACTAGAAAGCGTGTTCCGTGGAAAATATTGGTAGGAACTATTACTGGGCAACGTCACGTAAAATGTGATGCCATTATGCCTTGTTCACGTTCGTTGTCCAACAGTTAAATTTTGCCGGGTACCCTTGCCATTTAACAAAATATTCCGTCTTCCCTCTCCTTTTCCTTTTCTTCAAAATATTTTCGATTCTGAATAAGGCGTTGTCATCCACTTTGACTCTCTGTAATTCGTGTTAATAAAAGTCGCCTTCGATATCTTCACCGTTCCAGTCCTGTAGTCTGTAAACGGGAATAGGTTTAGGTTTCCTTTTCACAACAGTGAATACCTCTTCACTCCAATTTGGTAAAAATCCCTTTTCAAATTTAAGTTTCGATTTTGCAATCCTGACTCTTTTACCCAAATTAAGCTTGAAATTTCCTTTTTTTTTTTTTTTTTTTGTGGTACATAAGAAGGGTATAACGTTTTCCATACAATCCCTCCTTTTTCCTTCGTCACGTCTATTGGACGCATTTTAGTGGACCTATGATAAGATCGATTGTAACCTTCTATGAGTTTAGAAAGTACATCGACGTATTTGAGTGAATTGCGATGTGTGAAGTCTTTCCACATCCTGGATTTCAACGTGCGATTAAACCTTTCTACTACAGAGGCCTTTGTTTCATTATTGGTTGTAAAATAATGAATGCCTTTCTTTTTTAAAAATTCTTGCACGTGCTTGTTAATAAATTCTCCACCTCTATCAGTATGGATTTGGTATGGGACTCTACCGGAAGAAAGCATACTTTTAATGGCTTTCAATATCGTGGGGGCCTTTTTATTTTTGAGGGGAACCACCCAAGCATACTTTGATAAAACATCGATGCAAGTCAACAAAAACTTGAAACCTTTGCTGTATCTTGAAAGAGAACTTAAATCTACCAAGTGCATTTCCCACTGGTGATCCATAGCACCGACCAGAACTCTATTCCTTGGAAAACGCCTTCCAGCGCTTTTATGCAGGGTTTAAGTATTCTGCCCCTTTAGCGAATCTCCGATTTCTTTTCTGGTAAATTGATACAGTCCTTCCTTTTGAGCTTCATTATAAAGTTTGTTACTACTACCATAGCTAGCAGGATGACTGAGGGCGTAATAAATTTTGTTCAGGTAATCTTCGCGTGTTCAATCAGGGAGGTGTTAACACCTCCCTGGTTCAATCCATGACATCGATATTGAAGGATCAAGTACCTAACTATATTATTTATTTATTTATTATTCATGCATGCATGCTGTCCTTTCTGCAGTATATTCGGACACTGAATGACCCAACCATGGATACAACAAGCTTCTAAGTAACATGTACAGATGTAGGAGGTCAGAAGGACTGAATGAATAAATGAAACAGGACAGATTTTTGTAGAAGACCACACACAAAATAAAAAGCATAACACTTGTACAATATTATAAAGCTCATGTCTTATATAATTCAAGAACCTAAAAATCCCGCCACCGCCAACACCGCTGTAAATTTTTAATAGTACACCACTTGAAACAAATGATTTGGAAGTTACTCAACGGTATGTGTCTATATATATAAAACATTACTTTTCTGAAATATTACACTATATTGAATAAATTTTTACAAAAGGTTTCTTTATCGTCAACCTTCCTTACAAACAACATTTTTGTCTTAAATATTTACTATCTTTACATAAAACAGCATGGGCGTTTTTAAATGATGTCAGAGCTTCGTGATTTAGGAAAACCTAATTCCATTTCATGAAAACAACCAAAAAGAAAACCATGTTCTAAAACTTCTTCATAATCAAAGTCATCTAAGGCAGAGTCCAAGAACATATCCAAACGTTCTTCATACGAAGCCATTAGACATCAATCATGATGCATTTGGCTCGGATGATCAACACTGCAGCAGTAACATTCGTCTTTATAGTATTTGTTTATAGAATACCATAGATTCAAGCATATTACAAATTCAGCCAAGCAAAACAGTTGCCGTCTTCCTTCTGTTTCTTGTACTTCGTCTACGACGAGAGCACTTTCATCGTGAAATAACCTTCGTGGACGACATCCACGACGAGATAAACTTCGTCTCTTGACGTGCTTGTTAACAACTTTGGGTGCATTCATGCGTTGCTCTAATTGCGCGTTCGTTGCCAATGCTGCCTGCTCTGCCTCTTCGTCGGAATCCAGCACCACTATTACTTCATTTTCGTTCTAAAATTGAAGTAAAAAGTAAAGTCCGTACTAAAAACAAACTTAGGCAACGGCAATAGGGGCATCAAGTACATCCATTTCCGCTATGTGATCGTTGATGATTGGGACGATGCTTTGTAAGCGCATCCCCACTTAAATGGATACCTTTCTTTGTCGGGTAACATTTACCATATTTTCTGTATTGTGCTCACGCAGACTGACACACAATTTGCCCTGAAAATACGAAATGCCAACCATTTTGAAGGGATCATTGTTATTCGTTTCGCTTTTAGGTTGTAGGTGGTACCGGGCATAACTTGCATGAAAAGGACTCTTTTCTGCCTCTTTTAACGATTCGCTAATTTTTGACATCAACGTTATCAGTCCATTCCACTGATTCAGATCTAAATAAAGTCCTTTCTTTCCCGGCAATTATGCATCGTCTCCTTCTTTTTGGTAAAATTCTCTAATGCTAACGTAAAGTTTACCGTGAAAATTCTGAACTTTTACGTGCCTTTTGCCCTCGAGGTGAAACATAACAGGTTTACTCACTTCAAGTGGTTTACAGCCTGCTTCGTCTTAACCTTTCTGCAATGGCAAAACTGTCGGTGGAGGTGTCGGTGGTGAATTCACAGGACTTGGCCACAATAGTTGAGTGTCCTCATCAGAAGGCGTAGGGGGAACTTCCTTTACGTTATCATATTTCAATTTCTCCGCCACTCCCAAGTCCAACAGTACGGCGTTTTGGCGTCGAAGGCGCTTGAGTTCGGAGCGCATGGCATTTGTCTCTTCAATTGGAGTATTTGTTACCACGGGTGAAGACATGATAAACAAAAATGTTCTGAGTCTGATTTCGAGCAAGTTAAGTTGAAAAAAATCCAAGTCCCAACTTTTGCAAGATGACAGTGGTTGAAAAATTTCTAAGTCCAAAATTTCAACGAGAAGAAGCTGGTTGAAAAATTTCTAAGTCCAAACTTATGCAAGATGACAGTGGTTGAAAATTTTCTAAGTCCAAAATTTCAGCAAAAGAAGTTGGCTGAAAAATTTCTAAGTCCAAACTCTTGTAAGATGACAGTGGTTGAAAATTTTCTAAGTCCAAACTTGGAACAAGATGTTGATGTTGGTTGACTGGATTGAGCGATGTGATCAGTAAGAGATCTCAGGGCAGAATGATTTGACTCTAGTGTATCAAATTCCTCGTTAACTTTCCACTAATCCTTAAACAAAGCATCTAACTAAGATCACATGACTCTCCAAAAAATAAAGCACTTGTCAGTACTTGAAATCGAACAGTAATAAACTTTATAAATTGAGGGCGCTTCATGACGTCATTTACGTCTCAAATAATCCCATAACAAAGCATCTGATGTTATCACCCCTCCTCAGAGCCCCCTTCTCTCACAAACTTGTCATGAGTCGAACGCAGGGAGACTTAATCTTAACTTGAAACTTTTATATTAGAGGGCGCTTACATTTTCTTTTTTTAGTTTCTTTTGCCTCTGTGTCATGACTTCCTGTTAATAATCACCACTAATTGGTTTTCTCAAAACCATATGGAAAATGGTTAATCCTTTTCTAAACTTGTCCTTTACAAATACTTAACTCCTTCTTCAAACTGAACATCTCTACTAATGGGTTAGCAACCCTAATCCGACTACAAATACTGGTAGTTTTTTAAATTTTTTTTTTTTTTCATTTCTGTAATTATCTATCTCAATATAATGCTGGTATGACGGTAAAACAATAACATCCATTCAATGCATTTTATCCCTACCAGCCAACTAATCCGATTAATTTCTACAACCATGACAGTTGACCCCACCTCATTCCTATTCATAAACCTTAATCCTATAACAATAGACCTCATTAGCATAACAAGTGTTGTGTAGTGTATACTCTACGCTACTACTTGAATGACCTCAGATGCGATTTGGTGCAACAAAAAGTGTAGGATTTTTAGGTTATTTTTATTCTAAAACATTTCGTTTTCCTAGGCATAATTGCAGTCTGTTCCATCATTTTTGAAAAAGTGAGGGGGACTTTTTGGCGATGTCCCCATCCAAAAAAGTGAGAGGGACGCGTCTCCCCGTCCCCCCATGATCCACGCCCATGGGAAAATTGTACACGCAATTATACCTGCGTGGAGTCCACAGAAACATTCTTGGACTATAATAAAATATTTCCATTACATTTTAAAAGGATATCCAAGGTTGACAGAGAACAGTGTAGAGCCTCCAGGGAGCTCTGAATTAGTTACAGTATACAAAAGAGGGACCAACGGGATTCTCACTACCCGACATCCATATGGGAGGAGATATGATATATCACCTTGTCTTTTTAGGTATAGCAAGAGGGATGGTGGACAGGCAAAATTCGTTTCAGAAAAGATTTTCGTCGTTATTGAACGTCGTGGTAAAATGTTTGGAAAATAAGCAACGGCAATTACGTACTTTCAAATCATGTGCTAGACTAGATTAGTCAAAGATCCCATAATGATGAGAGCCCTACAGAGAAGGAGATGTACTTTTTAGAAAAATGTTTGCATTGGAATAATTTCTTGCGTCATAGCTTTGTCAATGGTATATGAAATCGGGTGTAAACCCTGTCGTGTGCGCGCGAAGCGCGCCGAAATTTTGAATAAAATATTAGTCCATGACAAAACCTGCATTCAGAACCTGCATCGGACACTGTCACTTTCCCACCAACCTATGCTATTCAGAAACGAATCTTCTGACTGAGAATTCTTGAAAAGCACTTTTGCTCCTTTGTTCCCCCGTGAGTAGTTACCGAAAGCTATTGATAATAAGTACAACTCTGACACAAGGCTTGACGCTAGCGGAGCGTGCGAAAATTGAACAAGAGTGTTAGAGTTGGATGAGGTTTTAAGTCTCAGTTTCTAACCAATTGGTTTAAGTCGAGCGGGCCACGGCCTTTTTCCCAGTTTTGGCATAAACCAATCATCAAAAATACATCTCACCTTACACCCTCCACAGAAATCTGTAGCTTAAACGACTTTTGGGACCATTTTAAAAAATTTTTAAGAATCGATGGGGGGGGGGGCACACGTCACCCATTGCCCACTGTACCGACGCCACTGTCTGTAGCTTGAAAGCCTTTTGAAATCATTTTAAAACTTTTCAGACAGTTTTGAAATCGAATAGGGTATGCACGCCGCTACTTTGCCTGCAACAGCTGGTGCCACTGTACACAATAGCACGTCACCTGACAGCTTGTCTTCTGTATTCATTCTGCAAGGTCTGTATGGCGAAAACTTTGCCTCTCAATCCCTCTAGAATACAAAAAATTTCACTCTTTAACACAAAATTGTTACTAAATTTCAGTGCAGCTACCCGAACCCATACTGCATATGTCACGATGTTTACTTATTTAGATCTTAAGTCAAGGATCATTACTCAGCTATTCACCTGTTTTCGAACATTGTAACTCTCCTTTCGTCGCCAACCGCTGTGAAAGATATCTAAAGAGATAATCCAGCTATAGCTCCACCCAACCCCTACAGAAATATATACTTTGAATACGTTCTTAGACACTTTTATTAATTTTTTGCTCTTAATTTTTCTTTTTCCTTTTCTTTTTTTCTTCCTTTTTTCTCCTTTCCTTTTTTTCGTGGCGAGGGGGGGGGGCGGGGCCCCCCTGGATCCGCGCCTGCACCATCTATACCGATAATGGCTTCGGCGAAGCGCTCGGTAAAAATTTTTGAAAAGTGTTTAACGACAACAACGTACTTTCAACCTTCCACAGGGGGGCATGCAGTATGTTGTGTGACCGCTGGCCTGGGGGAGGGGCCTAAGGAGAGGGGTTTCCCCCTCTTTTTTGAAATTTTTGGAAAAATTAGGTGTCCTTGCATGCAATCTGGTACCACATATGTTACCTTTTGAAGTAAAATTTGTGTTAAAAAATTTACGTATTTTTAGGAACTAAAAGAATAGGCATCAGTGAGGGGGAATGGCCCAATGGGGTGCCCCATCCCCTTTGAAAAATTTTGAAAAATTTGGTGTCCTTACATGCAACCTGGTGCCAAATATACTACCTTTTGAAGTAATTTATGTTAAAAAATTTACGTATTTTTAAGAACTTAAAAAAAAATCGGAATCAGTGAGGGTGGGCATGGCCGAATGGCCCTCCCCTCTGCGTACGCCACTGATTAAATGATCCCATATTGATGCGAGGCCCCTACAGATGTTTGGAGATGTATGTCTGTTTTCGGAAAGTGTTGTCATCAGAATAGTTCCATGTATAATTACCTTTTTAATGGTCATGAGAAGGAGTGCAAACCGTGACGCATGCGCGCGAAGGGCGCCGAAATTTTGTCATTAAATCAGATTTCCCTGACGAAATCTACATTCAGAATCTGCATCGAGACACTTAATAATTGCCCAACAAACCCACATGTCACTCAAAAAGCCAGTCAAATAGAGCCACTACACTACTCTTTTACGCAAATGTGGGGGGACATTTGATATTGTGTCCCCCAACCACAAGAAATGTGGGGGGCTTGTCCCCCGTTCCCCCCCCCCCCAGGATTGACGCCCATGCTTAGATTAGAATCACTCCCATTGCTTATTTTTAATTAGAAATTTGACAATTATTTTTCGCTCCTGAATCCTTTTCGCGACCCTCCGAAATATTTTCGCGACCTGTAAAAGGGTCGCGACCCCTAGTTCGCCCACCCCTGATTTAAATGCTTTGGATGTTTGAGAAATGTTATTACTCTATTAAATAATTACTGAAGAGATTAAGAAAAATACAGTGGGGTTGCCTAGACTTTGAAAAAGAAAATTGTGGGTGCGTCATGCAAAGGAAAGTCAATTTTCAAGTGATTCTAATTGATTGGAAAAGGAGAAAAAGGGAAAATGCATCGACCAGTATAAATAAGTGAAATAATTCCAGTTTACTAGACTTGGTTTGGTTTACCGTTTACACAGCGAGCCATTCAGGGCGTAGCCATTCAGGACATAGACCAGACGGATCAGAGCACATTGGAACGGAAGCAGGATGATCGAGTGCCGGGAGTCATGGAATTTAAATTTCAGTTGAATTCATGGGCTTGGATCATGGGGGGACGCGTCCCCCTCTCTTTTTTAGAAGGGGGAACATCTCCAAAAAGTCCCCCTCATTTTTTCAAAATGATGAAAACTAAAACTGTGAAGAAGATAATATAACAGTAGATTACAAATTGACATTACATTTTAAAAGCAAAATTGTGCCCAAATATTGCACCATTTGCCATCTAGACACCTTCCAATTTCCATTTTTTCACAGGGGAGGTGGCCTCACCTCAATTCCATGTTTGTGGTCTTTACTCATTGCTCGAAATAAGAGACAAAATCGTAGTAAAGTCACTTAAAAATTGCTAACGCCGACGTCAAAAATGTCCGTGGTGCCCCTGTAGTTTGTCGTCGGTTCTGTGCCACAAAATTCCATGGCACTATTTACTAAAGCTCCTAAAACTAATGTATGCTAGTTGAAGAAAATATTGGAAAGGTGCGTTGAGAGTCAACTACTGTGCAAGGACAAGGTGTACCACAGTGAAATAATGAAAAGATTCCTACCAGTATCACCTCTATCAGACTTTCGAAAAAGCTCTGACATGCACAGTCCTGATCACTTCCATATCTAAATTTTATAAGATATGAGTAAACATGCTAATGACAGGGGCGTAAATACGGAGGGAGGTGGCCCCCAGTGAAAATCAAAGGTCGGTCTCTGCGCGCCAAAAAGTCGTCTCAAATCCAGTTCAATATCCTTTTGTAACAATAGACCAGACATGAACAACATTTGAAGTGAAAATATTCCCCCAAGTTTCTACTGGGTGCCCAATTTTTTGATCGAATGACCCCAAAATGTGCAAACATTTTCGCGCACTTCGCGCGCATGTAGCGGTTTAGTGGAATCCAGTTAAGTATGCCTTTGTAACAGTAAACCAGACATGAAAAACATTTGAATTGAAACGATTGCCCGAATTTTCTACTGAGTTTCCGAATTTTTGATCGAATGCCCAAAAAATGTGCAAAAATTTTCGCGCGCTTTGCGCGGATGTAATGGCTTAGTGGTCTATTTTATGCACCTGAACTGCAACGAATTTCGGGCAATTTTTGAGATTCGGGCAAAAGATTTTCTATCCCCAAATTGGAAGAGTCCCGTAAGCCTATGATTATTACTACCGTCCTGTAAATTGTAATTATCTACGAAATTTGGATCATACAACTATGTCAATGGGAGTCGGTCTCCAAGAAATGTAGTTGGTCCCAAAATAATTCACTCCCCTGCAAATTCATGTATATACGCCCCTGGCTAATGGTTTACTGTTCACTTACTTTACACAGTGTGGTCTTGATTTACCCAAAGAACTAAGTAAAAATTCACTTAAGCAAGGAAGATGAAAAACTTCCTAAAAAAGTAAAAATTCTTGGTGATATATTCAATTTAAATTTAGCACCAAATGTAGCACCATTTTGCATCCAGCCCACCTTTTGTGAGCAACTTTTCCAAAGGGGAGGGAGACACCCCCTCCCTTATACCCCTCCCCGGGACGGCAATTCGCAAATGGTGAAAAGTCCCCCCCCCCCATCTTTGGAGATGGATCCACGCCCATGGTTGAATTAGTAATGAACTGAGAAGACTCGTATTAAAGAACTTTATTGAATGTGGAAAGAAGGAAGTATGTCTGCCAAAAGTCTGAGAAGAAGAGAAAAGGTTTAGGTTGGATGTGACTGATAATTAAAAGGGGAAATTCAAAGGAAACATTTATTTTGTATGAGTACCTACAACGTCGGAAAATTAGTGTAAGTAATGTGGGTTAGACTTTATAAGTTAGATTGAGAAATTATTTTCATTTATTTGTATCCGCTGGTGCAAGACCGTATATTGTTATTATATGTGTATATATATATATATATATATATATATATATATATGTATATGTATATATATATATATATATATATATAATAAGTCGTGATTGGTAGATCGAAGTTAGAATGTGTAGGTCGAAGAGTAATTGGTTAATACATTCGATCTTGAATTGAAACCAATCCTAGATAGAGCGTAGCCCTTATCAAAGAAGGAAAGGTTGAAAGAAAAGCACCAGAGAGGAAAACTAAGCAGCACTGGAACTTGAACTCATGCGGTCAACGGCTTTCGCGGCCGTGCCTAGAACCACCAATTACTCTTCGACCTACACATTCTAACTTCGATCTACAATCACGACTTATTGAATATTCATTCCCGCTTCAGGGATTACCATGGTAACAAGGAGAGAGAAACTGAGCTCGCTGGTATAAGAAGTCTGTTGTCTCGTCTGGAAATCAGAAGCTGCATTGGCTGGTGGTTCTAGGCACGGCCGCGAAAGCCGTTGACCGCACGAGTTCAAGTTCAAGTTCGACCTATATATATATATATATATATATATATATATATATATATATATA
Organism: Holothuria leucospilota; assembly: GCA_029531755.1. NCBI lineage: Eukaryota > Metazoa > Echinodermata > Holothuroidea > Aspidochirotida > Holothuriidae > Holothuria > Holothuria leucospilota. The sequence continues at coordinate 42,963 of JAIZAY010000139.1, read as the reverse complement.
TATATATATATATATATATAGGTCGAAAGTTGTGTTTGGTGTTCGATCATGAAGTTGAAATTAATCCCACGTGCTGGCATAGCCTTTTCACACAAGGGAAAGTACAGAAGAAATAAATTCAGAGAGAAAAATCAAGTCACAACCAGGAATTGAACTGATTTTTCTCTCTGAATTTATTTCTTCTGTACTTTCCCTTGTGTGAAAAGGCTATGCCAGCACGTGGGATTAATTCCAACTTCATGATCGAACACCAAACACAACTTTCGACCTACTTATTCTACGTTCGATCTACCTAACTTCGACCTACTATATATATATATATATATATATATATATATATATATATATATATATATATATATATATATATATATATATATACGGTAAAAGAAGTATCACACCATAACACAGAATATAAAAGAAAAACAAGTTAGGTGTAGTACAGGCTCGATATTTCGGCAGCAAGCTGCCTTCGTCAGGAACGTACATATAATATAATATATATATATATATATATATATATATATATATATATATATATAATAGTAGAAAAAGAAAAGAGAGAGAGCTACAGAAAGTGGGAAAATAGTATTAAGTTCAAAAGTTAAAAAAGTTTGTTCTGTTTGATTTTTTTGCACGTGTCATGTCGCTAGAATTCAATAGGCTCGTTTAGCCAAAGTTCCCCGGGAAAAGGCCATTTTCCCGGGTGAAAAATATAGACATATTAAGGCGCCAGATGGCTAAATCCTCCTATCGAATTCTAGCCTGATGTCTACAGAAAAGTTTTGAAGAGATACTGGTGGGGTCCTCACCCCGGTATCCCACATGACAAAGAGGAGGGGGAATTCCCACCAGAAGAGCACGTACACAAGTACAGCCAATCCTTTACGCAATATGCGGGAAGCTTGAGAGATCTCTTGTCCTTATCATATAAGCTGTTATCATATGGTGGCACCACTGACTACAAAGTAACACAATCATCTTCTTCGGTGCCCCCCATGTGGTACTGGTTCCCGACCCCCATATCAGAATTCCCTGCTTCGGACCTGCTTCAAGCATATCCTGATAGCATGCCTAATCGAATCCATGAAGGCCCCTCTACGAAAATTGGAAAATTTCCTTGACGGGGGGCCAGCCTTCCCCTCCAACCCCACCTGACGCTACTCTTGCAATTATATCCCCAATTCAAATGTAAATACAAATGCTACACACAAACATAACCTTTGTCATTTCTTTAATCATCAATAAAGAGTCAACACTGACTGTTGGTTTTAACTTCAAGACTTTTAGCAACCTTCTTTCATGAAACCAGTCAGGCCACTGGTGTTCCCACTCAACCATCTACCCTCTATCCATCTTAACCAAGCTACCAACATTTACCATGCTGTCTAATTTGCAGCTTGTCTTGTACAGATGTCCAATAGGATCGTAGCTGGATGTTTATTACCACTGTTGAACAAGCATCGGGTAGATCATCACACCATGTTCCTTAGAGCAAAATCATGTAAACCGTTGGGGCCACTGTAACATTCGGGCAGCCTTCCCTTACCTGGGCATTGCCCCTATAAACCTCACCTGATGCCACTCTTGCAATTATATCCCCCATTCAAATTTAAATACAAATGTTTCGCACATACATAACCTTTGTCATTTCTTTAATCATCAATAAAGAGTCAACACTGTCTGTTTGTTTTAACTTTAAGACTTTTAGCAACCTTCTTTCATGTAACCAGTCAGGCCACTCCTGTTTCCACTCAACCATCTACCCTCTGCACATCTTAACAAAGTCCCCAACATCTACCATACTGTCTGATTTGCAACTTGTCTTGTACAGATGTTTATTAGGCTTTTAGTTGGATGTTTACTACCACAGGCGCACGGGAGCTTTTCAGTTTGGGGAGGGGTAGAGGACTCTCTGCCCGAAATACTATCTAAGCGGAGCGCCACCATTGGTTGGCGCGGAGCGTACACAAAATTTTGAAAATTTGTTAGAGTTTTACGCCTCAACATGAAAATGTGAAAAATCGCGACCTCAGATAGCCGGAAATGGCATTTCCCAGGCTTATAAGTAGAATCAAAGCAGTCGATATTTTGAGCTTTCGTTTGCAATAAAATTTTCACTTCAATAAAAAACTAAGGAAATTACAAAATGATCAGAAAATTAGCAGATAAAATGTACCATTGAATTAAAATGTAATGTAAAGTAAGCTAATCATTGGAAAATGAGCTTGTATGCACATTCTGCAAACTATTTTACTACTTGCAACATGAGATTATGATAAATATAACTTTTAAAATTCGAGAAACGTCAGTAACCGGTGAAAGTCCCAAGACTTCTCAGTTTCGAGGGAGGATGGCATCGCATCGCATACCGGCTATTTATAAGTTTCATCGAAGTTTACAAGGATCCCATTTGTTTGAGCAGCCTGCTTAGCTCAGACTCAGAGGCTTACATGCCGAATTTACCTGAGTGGGGAATTGCATGCGACGAACTGGCTCTCACAAAACCGACTAACTCAATTTTTGCGCGTTTCCCGCGCAAGGTAGTAGCCTGTACATAATTAATTACATGCATCTAAACAAAGAAGTGCTCAAATTATTTTCTAACCAACAAACGACCTAAGTCCATACCAACTGTTTCGGCATACTTGATACCTACCAACCGTACGCACCAAATAAAAAGAAACGTGGCCAAATGGTTCGCATAGTCGCATGGATTCCTTTCGTCTTAGGCAAGGGAATACAAAATTAAAAATAAAATAAAATCTTCACGATACCAGTACGTTTTATTCAAAACGGGGCAGTTTAGATGTATGACATTTATCATGTTATTTATAGGTAATCAATCGGCAAAAGAAATCATGGGTATAGACCCATGACAAGCAAACAATTGTAACAAATACAAATTGAAAGCTTTGTGAAAAACATCACGTGCGGCGTTCCGTCTTTAAAAGTCAGGGGGGGGGGGCTATAGTCAGTGGCACTATCTAAGCGGAGCGCCACCATCAGAGCGTAGAAAATTTTGGCCAAAAATTACCCCCAGATCACCGGAAACGGCCCTTTCCAGTCTTTGCCAAGTGATACTATGACAACTCTCAGAAGCATTTCCCAGAGAATAAATAGGCTATTGTAAAAAGTCTAGAAGAAGGTATTATAATTGGTTCTAATTTCCGGGTCTCCCGGATTGATTTCATGGGGGGGGGGGGGGTATGGTCCCTCCCGTCCATTCCGTATTGCTGGAAGCTGTTCGTCTGGATTTTCGTTCAAAATTAGTAAAAATACGATAGATGTAAAGTGGTTGGCGTCATACTCTACTGTTTAGGTATATGTAAGCATGTCATTGCCCCCATTTTATATAATTGATCCAAAGCTTCCAGGATGCCCTATACAGGTATGTGCCAGCCTTAGATGCCCGAATAGAAGACAGTAAAGTAGTCAAAAAGGGGGAGGGCTTCAGGAGGTCTGTTGACAACGTATATTCGTCTCTTAGACAACATGCTGTCTGCTTTCACCTAACCAAATCTTAGAATTCACTAAATGATGGACATTATCCAGCCATATATGATCAGTTCCAAAAATATCCCAAAGATAGCACCGTTTTGGATCTAAGCATGCAACCTTACCTTAACAAAAATTTCTCAAAGGGGAGGGGGACCCTTAGACCCCTCCCCCAGGACGGCACCTTTATGTAGTGACAAAGAAAGGATCCCCAGTGCTGTATACAAACGCAGGAGGCATAAAAACGAAGGTGAAATTTACGGGCCGCCCGCTCATTTGGAAAAAGAATCCAGCCGCAGTCGGAAAATTTAGAATTCACTTAATAATGGACATTTTCTAGCCATATATGATCAGCTCAAAAAATATCCCAAAGATAGCACCATTTTGCATCTAAGAAACCTTACATTAACAAAAATTTCTCAAAGGGTAGGGGGCCGGACACCCCTCCCCTTAGACCTCTCCCCCAGAACGGCACTTTTATGTAGTGACAAAGGGATCCCCACGGCGCATAAAAATGGTGCAATTTTTGCGCCACCATCCAGTTGGAAAAAACATCGATCCAGTCGGAATTTGGGACCTTCACATCCCCCCCATACATACATATGACCCTAGCTACGGCCCTGGTCCAAATCCTTGCCTTCCAGTTACCGTACCTAATCTTTGTTTCACCGTGTATCCCGAAAAGAAGAAGAACATGTATCTAAAAGAAAAAGAAAGTAAACACCGCCATGCTACCATGCCGTTCGCTATGGCACGCCAAAAGGCTCACCACATATGATGATGTACTAAAAATACACGTACATGTACTAAAATTACACGTTCATGTACCAAAAATACACGATGATGTACTAACTTCATACGATCATGATGTAAATTTACACCATCATATACTAAATACATATGTTCATCATGTTAAATGTTACGATGTATATGTAAAACCACACGTTGTACATATAAAAACACACGTTGTACATGTAAAAACTTACGATCATCATGTTATTATTGTCCTCCCCGAATGCCATACTGAGTGAGCCTTTCGGCGTTCACGAAGTCCGCCGAAAGGCTCACCGACATACGTTCATCATCTAAACTCATGCGATGTACTAAAAATACACGTTCATGTACTAACTGCTTACGATCATGTACTGAATGCATACGTCCATGCACTGAATGCATACGTTCATGTACTGAAAAGTCAAAACTCACGATCAGCATGTAAAATACACAATATCACAACTACGTGATAGGTGTGCATGTGGGAACATTTCTGTAAAAAGTAATTTTAATTTATGCAAATTTCCTGAAAACATAGAATAACAACAACGGGGATAGCACCTCTTGCAATCGTCCGGTAATGCCGTCTCGATATGCTCCGCGGACGGCCGGACACATCCAGTACTGACACTTAAATACAGTACACGTACACATTAAAACACCTGAGACGTAGGCTCTAATCTAGGAGAGTATTCCGCCATCTTAAATTGACTTAACGAATAGGCCTACGCACTGTCTACTAGGCCTAGGCTAGGCTTGTTACTGTTGCGTAATACTGATGATGCCATGTATACACGAGCATTATTAACGGTCTATAATAGCGTGGCCTACCCAATAAGTGCAGAAAACTAAAAAGTACTTACCCCGGTGATGATTCCACTAACACATTGTATTCATTACAACTGGATGACCGACCGATCATAAACACGTGAGTTACACATGTACATCGTATAAATTGACAATGCACTTAGTACATGAACGTATGTATTCAGTACATGAACGTATGCATTCAGTACATGATCGTAAGCAGTCAGTACATGAACGTATGCATTCAGTACATGATCGTAAGCAGTTAGTACATGAACGTGTATTTTTAGTACATCGCATGAGTTTAGATGATGAACGTATGTCGGTGAGCCTTTCGGCGGACTTCGTGAACGCCGAAAGGCTCACTCAGTATGGCATGCGGGGAGGACAATAATAACATGATGATCGTAAGTTCATTCATACTTAGTAAAAATCCTCGACTCCTATTGGTCCATAACGGTCAGGTGACCGTGCGTTATCCTAGGATAAACGCACGGTAAATTAAGAGTAAAATCACCGGCGGATGAATACAGTAATACCGTACTAACATCGACATAGTGTTTTGTCGTCTGCTAGCGCGTATGTCAGCTTTTAATCCAAATCTCAAAAATGGCTGAAATATCTTTCGATTTAAATTTCGATCTAACGACATTAGATGATATGGAAACAGAGGAAAATGCTGCGAGATTTGCAAACCTTGCAGAGGAGGACCTGGATGACATTGGTGAAGGAAGAAATGAGAAATCGACGAAGAAGTCCACTAAATGGGGAGTTAAACTCTTAAAAGGTTTGTTTTTTGCTAAATGGACCATACAATCCATAGTTTACTTTAGCTTAGGCCCTAGGCATACGGCCTGGGCCTATAGTGACCGTCTTAAGTACGTCCCACTCCACCCACCTAATACTCAAATCTATGCCTATAGGGCCTATACTGTTCGCTATGGTGGAATTCGGCCTAAAATGCATTTTCAGCTGAAGGTTAGGGTGCCCATACTTTGCTGGTGCAAGATATGAATGCACGAGAAGAGGACTTCTGTTGGGGTGACCAAAGACAACTTTGGGTGTTAGGCCGGGCCTAAGCATAGTTTAACGTTGGACTATTTCGGGCAGGCTACAATTAACTAGAACAGGGCTAACTGCCAGTGGTAGCCTAAGTACAGTCTTCTTACCTTTCTAAATTTCAGAATGGTGTCAAGCGAAAGCCTATTCAACAGATTTTGAACAACTTGATGTGCCGGAATTGGCCTCTCTTCTTCGTCGATTTTACGGGGAAGTCCGAAAACAAGATGGAAGTCCTTATGCAATCAAATCGTACAGAGGACTGAGGGCTGCAACCCATCGCCATCTGACAGGGGCTCCGTACAACCGTCAGGTGAACATTCTTAGGGACAGAGAATTTCAGAGTGCAAACAACGTATTTCTTGGTATGCTGAAGAAATTCAAGAGGGAAGGCCTTGACGTGAGTAGTCCCAAACCAGCCATATCTGAAGGTGACCTTAAAGCTATGTTTGACAGCAAAGTTTTATCCATAGATAACCCTTCTTCGCTGTTGAATCTTGTATGGTTTTATCTGGAGTATCACTTTTGTCGTCGAGGTCGAGAAGGTCTCCGTTCTCTTAAAAAATCTTCTTTTGGCTTTGGTTTGGACGACGAAAACAACGAATACGTCTTCCTGAAATTCAACGAAGCGACTAAGAATCATCCAGGTGACCTACAAGACGATTTCCAATCCCAAAACCGCATGTACGCAACCAATGATGAAAAGTGTCCTGTACAGGCGATCAAAAAGTACTTGAGTAAACTAAATCCAAAATGCGAGTACCTTTTTCAACGGCCCAAATCATCTGTGCTGGAATCAGACGAAGTATGGTACACCAACACACCAATAGGCGTAAATACACTGGGAAATATGATGGTGAAGATTTCTGAAAAGACAAAGTTGAGTCAGAAGTACACAAATCACAGTATTCGGGCCACAACTATCACAGCTCTCAGTAACGCTGGCATTGAAACACGTGTAATTATGGCCATGAGTGGACACAGAAACGAAAACAGCATCAAAAGCTACTGCCAAGATGCTTCCATTTCTCAGAAACGTTTTTGTTCGCATATCTTGCATGAAACCCTCACAGGCAAAGGGTCCGCACACGGTAAATCACAGTCAAATAGCCTAGGCCTAAGCCTCCGTAACGTTAGAGTACATGAAGGCTGCTTGTCAAGCACTGAATCCTCGAACGATATCAACGTTACTTCTGCTGTTAGGGCTGAGACCTCTAACATGTCCAAACTTTTCTCCAAATGTACGTTCCAAAATTCTGTAACTGTTTATGTCCAAAATCAGTAGTTTATCCTAGACAAAATCCAAAATTTGAAGCAACTTTAAAGCTAAAGAATACCTTAACAGGTCCGTTAGGGCTTGTACAAATGACGAACAATTTTGAAAAGACCGCGCTGTTTACGCATATAGGCCTACAATGAAGCAGGTGGATAGGCGCGGCTAGGTCACTGAATACACGTACGTTCGTACGTAGACCTCATGCGTATACAACGTGCTAGGCCAAGGCTAGAACATTGTACACCAGCCCTGTGCAGTGAGACAAATTCGCCGTTACTAAGGAGTGTTGCCATGGATCATTTATTTTTAGAATGTTACCAACTGTTCCTTTTTTCCTGTTTTCGGATGTTGAAGAATTTAAACGAGAACATATTTATCCAAATTTAGTTACATCGTTATTTCATTTCATGATTTATGAATATTGTTATTGAATTTATTTTGTTAAATAGTAGGCCTACTTTATTAATTGCGCAAGAATGTTGTTTTGAATGGTTGTGAATACGTCTCATCTTTACTCGGGGTTTGATTTTAATAAAAATGTGGTTATCTACGAACACAAATTTTCTTTCGTTTTCGTCTTTTTTCATCAAAATCTTGTTGTGTATGAATGAACAGGGTTAATCAACGCTGGACCGTGCATTAAATAGAGGATAATGCACTCCGGGGGTTAATGCTATCGCTAGATGCACTCGGGCTGCGCCCTCGTGCATCGCTTGCATTAACCCCCGATCGTGCATTATCCTCTACTTAATGCACGGGCCAGCGTTGATTAACCCTTAACTTTTACATGTACAACGTGTGTTTTTATATGTACAACGTGTGGTTTTACATATACATCGTAACATTTAACATGATGAAAATATATATTTAGTATATGATGGTGTAAATTTACATCATGATCGTATGAAGTTAGTACATCATCGTGTATTTTTGGTACATGAACGTGTAATTTTAGTACATGTACGTGTATTTTTAGTACATCATCATATGTGGTGAGCCTTTTGGCGTGCCATAGTTCGCGACTTTTTTTTTTTTTTTTTTGATGGAAATGAAAGAATCATGCCAATGGACGGAATCAGCTTCTTTGAAATTGGCCACACCCCTAATTCCAAAATAACAGCTTTTCCACCAATTCTTTGTGGTTCTGACACCGGATTATGAAAGAACGAGTCAAATATTACCTATTCACGTAACCCTAACCTTAAATCTAACCCTGACCATGATTTTGAAACAAATTTAAAAAATTTCGAAAAACCGATTTTTCCATTTCCATCCGGCGAAAAGACAACTAGCATGCCGTTCGAAGCTAGACAATGTCGTTAAGTTTTCGTTCCTATGCACCCTGCAAAGCATGTAACTAGAGATGTTAGAGGGTAAGTACTTTGTCTTCATAATCATTCACGAAACATTTATATGCCAGAGGAGGAAAGTATTAATCTATAAACCGATTTCTTAGTACCCCGATTTCAAGCCGACATTGAAGGTCATCCTTATACCTTTGTGGAAAGTATTGCTTAATCCTCCAAACACCGAAGTTAAGTATCCTTGGATGTTCATACAGTAAGTGTGATTTTCTCGTGGAACTAGTGTAGGGGTATTGTTGGTAGCGATTTGCCATGTAGGCCCTAGTAATTAGTATATGTAGGCCCATACTGGAAAGTTCGTTTTTTCGCCGCCGAAGATTTACGCCAAAGCAAAGGCAAGATAAAAATCACGCCAGCCTCTGCTGTAGGCTAGGTGCGCCAAATAGAAATCAGGATGACAAAATACGCCAGAAATTTGGCGTGACCGCTTGAGTGCCACGCCGAAGATCTTCGGCGTAACCTACATGTTTTCCAGACGGGAGATAGGCTCCATAAAAAAATTAATTGATTCTCATCACTGACTTCTGAAAAAAATCTGTCGTCCGGTCCTTTTTTATTTTTTAGTACTAACCAATTTTCAATGTGTTCTTTCTGGGCCCTGTTTTATTCTATTTACTGTATCACGTATCCGGAGTGTTCTTGTCAAGTCCGCCTTTCATAGAGCATCAGGGAGAAACACTCACTCTTCTAGGCCTATAGATATATTTATATGAAAGACCAGGCATAGAGATGCAAGATAGATATAGATGAAAGATAAAACTGAGTGCAGATCTATATTCACACTATGCATTTCACAATGTTTGCCCTCTATGTAGCAGGGCTGGAGTTAGTCCTCAGTAAAGGCACATGTATAGCCGGTCGTGGATATTCAGTACTATAGAGCTCTCCCTATACACGGTCCTTACACCAAACCATTGAAAACCTAGGGTCTTTGACCAGCACAGTGTTGGTCAAAATTGATTTACTTGTTATAGCAAAGCTAGGACCTAAAGTCTAAATTTACTACCATTCCTTTTCCTTTTCAAGTCTTACACTAATGTTGCAGTTATTTTTGATCACTCCAAATGTCTGAAAACTTCCGAAAATTTGAAATGAAATCATCAACTTTGTCACTTCGTAGAATTAACTGTAGCATTCGAAATATTTGTAGATATAAGAATCTGGCCTGCAAAACCTTGTGATGTCATACACAACATTGTATTACCTTGTGTATGTATTGGAACTACCTGTACATAGTTCCAATACATACACAAGGCAAGTTGCTTCTGCAAACACACTACAATGACGTAACATTGTACGTCATAGTAAACAAAGTTCCTTAGTCACTCAGTAAATATTATGGCGAGAAAAAGTTGCTGATTTCATTTCACATTTTTGGCACTTTCCAGAAATTCTCAGTGATGCAAAACAGCTGCAATACTCCTGTATGATCTGGAGAAGAAAAGTCATGGTAGTTAATTAAGTTTTTATTTTCAAAATTTGCTGTGAGAAAAAGACAATTCCAACCATCACATAGATGGTCGATCTCCTCGCTATCTCCATAGGTCTGTGTAAGGACTGTGTGTAGTGAGATATAGGCGAATGACCACAGTCCTTTACTGAGGACTAGGCTGGAGTCCAGTCCACCCAATCTGAGTCCGAGTCCTTGGTATCCGAGTCCGAGTCCTGATGTCCAAGCCCTAAGGCCTGAGTCCCTGTGAAAATTGAACTTGTTTTGTTTTGAGTGCAAGAGGACAAGAACTACAATGAAATAGTATTATTCTAGCCTTATTCCTTCCCCGAATATTAAAGATGGCCATACATACAAACAACAAGTAAACATAACAAAAGACCACTGAATTTCCTCTTATGAACATAGACGGATAAGACACGGATCTACGATTTCCAAAAAGGTGGCCAACCAAACAATAGAAGAGCACAGTAATGCTTCCCCTCACACGTAGAGCACAAAAAGAACTAGAAATGTGGTTACGGGAACCGTAACCATTTATGGAAGCGATTACTATATGTGGAATTTTCTTTTCACTAAACTATTGAACTGAAAAAGAAATCACTTAACAACAGATCACTTTAACAGAACTGTCTTGTTTCAAAGATTCAGACTACAAGGTTACTAAACACACTATGCCTGGTGCAGGGTACAAGGCAGTGCAGTATGAAAACTGATCACAATATCAGTTCAAATTGGCCCACTGAGAAAAATGATCTTGCCAAATTACTGTATTTAGGCCCAGCACATTATGGTTCAGTCACTTAGAGGCTGCATTCCTTGTCCAGGCTGCAACAATACATGTACCACTGCAATATAGGCCTAGGCCTAAAATACAAATCTCTTACATTACCACAAAAACTTCAAAAAGGGTGACAACCACCTCTCAGCTGCAGAACATGGCCCTACGGGAGTGTTTCTCAGGGAGGGCGATGAGTTTTGCCCAACCGTCTAGAGTCTGGAGTATACTGTAGAATCTAACTGTCCAGTTTCCCACCCGACTGAGACAAAATATCTGCCCGATTTAGTCAGGTCACTCAGGTGTCTGACATTTGGCGGTGACCGCCCCCAGCCCCCCTGGCCCGTATGGCCATGCTGCTGACATTTTCAAAAATCCTTGTAGGCCACTAACAGTCTCTGCATTTAGGGCTCTATACAATGAGAGTGAGGCCAACACAAAGTGCATGGTATCCTTTTTGACTGAAGAAGACTAAGTCCTTACAATTAATAGGCCTGAGTTGGTTTCAGTTGTTTATTTTTGTGTCAGTTACTGCAGGGGTCGATAACATCAACTATGCATGCCGCTGAAATGGCTTGTTTTCGATAAACGTGGCTGTGATCATGGAACAAGGTATAGGAATGTTCCTATATCTTGCTCTATGGCTGTGATACGGTAGTGCTCTATGGCACTGTGATACGGAAGTACGAAGAAACAACCTGCATGCTTGCAATGCTGTTTCGATAAACACAGGTGTCATACACAGAACTGTGGGCTGTGTAGGACGTACGAAGGAACCACTGCTCCCGCAGAAGATATAAATCGTGTTGTTTCATGTCAAGCTAGCATTTCCTACTGTACGAAAGGAGGATACCATTAACCTACAACATTCATACATTTTTATAATGAAATATTCTATATTTCCTCGTTATTTAGTGAAAAATCCTTTATTCCGACTGTCCTTGCTTCGTTCTGGTCTACAATTTGTAACAAATGTACAGTATGATGCAAACGACATGCCTAAGACTGAAGAACTTTCCCCGAAAACCCGGGACAAAGAAACTGTCACGTGACCTGAACCTGGGTAATAGCAATATGTTTATGAAGCTTCGCTTCCATAAACATAAAAATCAGCTTTTCTAGCTTTTCAGAGTTAAATATTACCATATATGAAATTTAATTATTAACTACTGACAGTTTCAACACCAAAAATTGACTACTTTAAGATTCATGGCTATGAAGAGAAGGGTTAAAGTACCCTGAGCTCAGCCTGGATCTGTGCCTGGTACATATAAAGGAAATGCACAGCCCTTATACAAACAGATGGCAGTGGTTACCTGGATGCACCCCCACCCCATCCCCAATAACCCATATACTGTAGCTCAAGTTCACTCTCCATCGGATGTGGTTTGGGGAAATTCCATGACGGTTCACAAAATTTGTTCTTTGCTGCGATTTCCCCACAGAAGCACGAAAATTTTCCTTGGTTATTGCCAAAATCACATACTGTACATTAGGGGTATTTTTTTCTGAAAATACGGTAATCCATGGGTTTGATTTGTTCAGACTTGACCCAAGCAGTATTTCAGGTACGAAGAGCTTTGCTAGAGGAGCACATGGTAAATGCTGAATGCCTAAATGATATTCTGATATGATTATGATGTTGCAATACATAATTTGTCATTATAACAAGTGAATCAGGATGTAGGCTCCTGAAAATTGCCCCACGTCTGAAGCAAAAGCCTGAGTACTAGAGCCCTGGACAGGCTGGGCGCCAATATCTTATTTCAACCCCCATCTGGTACAGTACATGTTTTTGGATAAAAGTAACACTGAACGATGCTCAGACCTGAATGAAAATATTTGATCACTGAATTCTTACTACAGGCTTACGAGTGCAATCCCTTGGACATTGTGTTTAACATTTCTTGCTGGATCCACGCTATATTCACACTAGCCTTGGAGGCCTGAGATTGAGTTGACACAGTATATTCAGAGTGTGCTGTGTTCATACTGCACACTGGCTTGTGCACTGTATGTAACACGAAGCAAGGATATTGCACGTAATGATATTTTCAACAAAGATTTCTTCGCACAGTTCCGACTTGACCTTTACAGTCATGGCAAAAAAAAAAACAGTCAGTCTCATACCCGGTCTCGACCTGAGACATGTCGGTCGAGTCCGAGTCATGACAGTCGGGACTCAAGACCGGTCTCGAGTCATCCAGCCCTGCTATGTAGATGTTCAATTGAAGGAGTACAAAAATACATGTTGACACCCTGAGGAGCTATTCTTAATTTGAGTCTCATTCATTTGTTCAATGAGAGTTACCAGGTGGTGGAAAGGCATATGATTGAGCAAATTATTGGCCGCAACTCCTACGACAAGCCATAAAATTCCAGATTTCAAAACCTGTTTTGGAGTTTCATGCTTTTTCATCATGGTAACCCATCAGAACCAATTTGTGGTTTATGTGACAGGGCTCGAAATTCGGGTAAAAAATCAGTTGTTCCAGGGACAAGTGGTTAAAAAAATCTGGTTGTTCCTCCAAATTTTAGGTTGTCCAAAATTCATGACTGTAAGGCCTGTAAGGCTACTGTACCATGTACCATGTACTGGGGAGTCGCATGCACATTTTAATAGAACCCTGATGAGCAGCTCTGGGCCAATAGCATTTACCATGCCACACGTCATTCAAGGGAAATTTCTCCATGAGTGGCAACACTTACCGTACTTGCTTGGCACAGCATGCTGGCACTAGCCAACTGCGCAGTCTGTGACAGTTGTGTATGATTCGATGTCAGTACGGACTTTCAGCACATTTTCAGTGAATGGACAATGGTCTGTGCGCGGCAGAGCATATTGAATTATTGATACAGCATGATCGCAAGTATGGGAAGAACGTTTGATTGTGGGATTCTGCGGAGTGATTTGGGGCAATATATTTATGCAAAAACTGTCAGCAATAATGTCAGAGATCAAATTTTCTTATTTAAAAAAAAAATTCACATGCAAACGACGTTGGTTTTTATCTTTTAATAAAAAATAAAAAAATCCAACCAGCGTCCAAAATCAGCCCTGCTGGTGATGAGAATCAAGTATTTTTTTTTTATGTGGCCTTAAAACTAAGGGTAAAAGATATATGGGAAACTGACATGAGAACTAACGTTAGTCATGGATGTGGTTGTAGGCTTGGCTCGTAGTTTACTCAATCCTGTATGATGCATTATTCTTACAGCTACAGTATGGTTATCCGCATGTGCCACTTGGCACTTACCAATGTGTCCTCTATTTTGGTGCAGTGCACACTTACTGGCAGAGTTAAGCTAGCCTAGGCAGCAGTCTGCTGACCTTAGTACTGTACTAGGTGGGTCACTTTGTGGCTTCCCATAGTAGGTAAGCAGTATAGCATGCTATGGCATTACATAATTGGGCTACGTTGTCTAAATTGAAAACTTTTGACTGGTCTCAATTTTTTCACTATTTCAGTCACATGCTCGTCAATCGTTGATTCATATGGGGACTATGGATCCATTATAGGCTCAGGGATGGGCTGATTCAAGAACCTTATAAGAATACTCTCATAACGACTTTAACATGTCCAATAAATGCAATGATATACTCTGTGCAAGCAGTCCTGTTTTATTTTTCAACATTCTAAAAAGATGCTAAATCTTGTGTTGCTACATAGGAAGTTCACACCACTGCATGCTGTTAAATATCACACAGTGTTGTTCAATTGTGACATAGGCCTAGTCAAAACCTACAGTTAGGTTCATCCATGTGATATATTCATACAGTAGGTAGCAACAATCACTGCAACAACACATGCCGACTTGTGGTTGCTCTCATGTTAACATGCAGTCGAAGAGTTGGATACTTCTAAACCTAGGTCTAGTTCTGGGAACAAAGTGTATGTGAGAACTAGGCCCAGGTACCCTAGGCTATGCTACTGTGGCCTAACATATTTTTTAAACTACAGTGACCCAATAAACTGCATTATAATAAGTATCCATTTTATCCTCAGTCTCTATCATAGCATTGTCATGGATCTTGATTTATTATTGGTCAAAAACCCCTAGTGCACCCTCTGTCTTGAAGGGGAAGAATCTTGTATTTTACAGTAATGTTATCATAGTATTGTCATGGCTTTCATCAGAGAAACCAGCGAATCAGCAGACATGTCTTTCTTCGTCCTTCATCATAACATTATTCATTGTATTGTTCTGTTTTTTTTTTCCTCAGAGTCTTGTTTCAGATCAGTGAGAACTTGCTGTGTGTACAGCATTACGTTGATGTCTGCATGTCAGTTAAACTAAGCTTGGAGAATTTCAGGAAGGTCATTAGCCTTTGTCATCAACATGGCTTTATCCACCAGTCTCCAGCTGTCACAGGATCAGGCTGCAACTTTCCATTCATTTATGGCCCTCTGGGAACAGAAATTAAAAGAAATATCTTGAAATACTGGTAGGGCACTGTAAAAATTTCATGTTCTCTCTGCCTCCCCTTCTTCTCCTCCTGCTCTTCCAATCCTGAACCCCAATTTATATTTATAGGAGGCATTTCTATATTCTTCCTATTGTAATTTCTTCTTTTTGGGTGGACTTATTTTTGTTATTTTCTTTTAAATAACATAAATTCTTTGTTCAGCTTCTTGTACTGTATGGTACTGTATTCCAATGAAATATTTTGACTGTTAAGTAATTCATTACATTTTAAAGGGCATATAAAGCAGTCACCCTTTAAACATATATTGACACAACAGCTTAATAATGTCACAAATTTCTTCTTATTTCTCTTCCAAGTATTTCATGATATTTCAGGACCTAAATATTGCATATTCAAGGTTAACCAAGAAGAAGGTCCTCATAAATTGCATAATTTAATGAGAAAAATATTGTCACATGAGTTTTAAGAGCCATTCATAAAATAGGCTAGACTACTACACTAATCCAAATTGGTGACTGCATTTTCCCTTTAATAAACAGTATGTGAAATGAATGTGAAAAGCAAACAAAAGCTGTGATTTTAGGGGTGGCCTGCAAGTCTTTAAGGAAATTGCTTTATGACAGTATGACATGTGCATTAAAACAGAAACCATGTGTAGTTTACATTCAAACTACTTTGCTGGGAGAAAAGTGTATAAAGACTAAAAATTTTGTATGTGAAGACTGAAGTTTACTATATTTTCATTTTGCCAAAGCCCAAAGGCTCTGTTAACTGTCATTGTACAGAGGTATATGTCATGGTAGACACAGGTTGGCATAATCTATGCACAAGAATACAATACATGCATGCATGTAACATTTTGTGCATGTAAACGCTGGTGTCATTGCACGCATAAGGTAGACAAAGTAGAATCTGCGTTTTTGGTTTCGATGAAAAAAGAAACCTATGCAGTCATGATGGCGTGTGTGTATGGGTGTGTGTGTGCGTGTGTGAGTGTGTGTTTGTGACACTTTTCTTGTTTACACGGTATCTCAAGAAGGGAAACTCTGACAGTTCTCAAAGTTGGTAGGTAGATGTCCCATATTAAGAGGAAGAACCCTATTGTTTTGGTGGAGGTCAAAGGTCATTTGGGGTTACCAGGGGTCAAACCCTGAAAACCTTGTTTACACGATATCTCAAGGTAGGACGCTTGAATAGATTTCATACTTGGTGTGTGGATGCATTATGGTAAGAGGAAGAACCCTATTTTTTGGTGGAGGTCAAAGGTCATTTAAGGTCACCAGTGGTCAAACTCTGAAAACTTTGTTTAGACGATATCTCAAGGTAGGAAGCTTGGATAGATTTAATACTTAGTATTTGGATGCATTATGGTAAGGGGAAGAATGCTATCATTTTTTGGTGGAGGTCAAAGGTCATCTGGGGTCACCAGGGGTCAAAATCTGAAAACCTTGTTTACATAATATTTCACAGTAGGAAGCTTGGATAGATTTCATACGTGGCATGTGGATGCATAATCTTCAGAGGTACAGAGCATATCATTTTTGGTGGAGGTCAGAGGTCATCTGGGGTCACCAGGGGTCAAAGTCTGAAAACCTTGTTAAACACGACATCTTGAGGTAGGAAGTTTGAATAGATTTCATACATAGTATGTGGATGATTTATGGTGAGAAGAAGTACCCTATTATTAATGGTGGAGGTCAAAGGTTATCTGGGGTCAAACTCTGAAATCCTTGTTTACAAGAAAGCTCAAGTTAGGAAGGTTGGATACTTCACATGGTGGTGCATTTAATCCATCAGAAAACCCCTACAAGTTTTGTCAGAAATCAGAGGCCAGCTGAAATCACTAGAGGCAAAAAAGCAAAAATTCCCAAGAATTCCCAAGGTCAAATATGAACAAGAAACTGTAATTTTCCAGCACTTTAACATCACATTCAACCAATGACTGAAAGAAACAGGACATCTTGGCATTATTTGGGATTACACATTAAGTGTTATATTCATCGAAACCACAATGCATTTTTGCATTCTGGTTTACATTTTAATGGTAGTGTAAGCCAACTCTTAGTGATGTCATTTGTTCATAATAAGGGAATAACCTTACACAGTTCTTTGTCCATTCTTGGCTGCATTGATTGTTTCAGGTGGCGAGATGTGGTTACACAACAGCAACATGTAGTTGGTATTGAGAAGTTGCCAAGCTTTAAGGAGGAAATCAGCAGTCCACCAGACACCTCAGGGAATAGTAATGATGAGTAAGTATCTGTCATCTCACTCAGTTTAGTGACTACTGTAAGATGCACTTTAATTCAGTCCTTGAAGGGCTACTGTTTTATGATGCTAAGCAACCCCACATTTGGGAGAAGCCTATGATTAATGAACTTCAGCTCTGCATGCTGTAGGGTACAGTAGCTAACCAACTTTACACTTTACATCAAATTTAGTTTCTTCTGAGAGACCAGTTCAAGTGAAAAACCATAGCTTGCTCTAAGATGAAAAATGCCATCCTACTTTGACCTGGACAGGGATGGAACTCTGAACGTCCCTGTTGCTAAGCTTTACAATTTTAAATACCAACACTAGTGTTCTCCACTAGCTGTTTTGTTAGGGTGTTGCACCGGGAGAAAATTTGCAGAGAGTGCTTAGCACCAGGACAAAACATGTACCACCAGCACAAAAAGTTGGAGCCACCCGGACAGAAACTATCAATTCAAAACCTTAAAACAGAGCAAACAGCAATAACTTCAGTGTGAACATTGAGTAATGATAATCACAAACATACTTAGTCATCAAAGAAGGCCATAATTAAATTTATCATTAGCAAACATTTTTCAAAGAGAGCACCCCCTCTCTTTATAGACGGCGATCACTATTAACCCTCTAACCTTCGGAGCACTCAGACAAAAATTAAATCAGTGGAGAACACTGAACACCTTTATCCACTCAGCCACAGAGCTTCAAAATTTAGTTTTCTCTACCCTTCCTTACTAACCTGTGCATGATAACCATAAACGTAAGGAGGTATTTGCACAGTATGAATAAGAAGCAGAAGAATTATTGAGATTACAATCCATAGCATTCTTCACTTGAGTTTGGTTTGAGGTACCTGAGAAAGGGTATGTTGTTATTAGACCTCAAGGTCAAAAAGCCATTTTTCTACATCCCTCGTTAGGTTGATCATGGATGAACAACACCAAGGTTCATTTCCCTTTCTGATTTGTTGCCGAAGGTGGAAGGAATCTATGCGATGGTGAAGCATATGTGTGTGTGTGTTTGTGTGTGACATTTTGCTTGTAAACTCAATAACTCAAGAAGTGTGACTGTGAGGGATTATGTGCATACGCCATATTGAGTAGGTGACTGTTGTTGTTTTTGGTGGACGTCAAAGATTGCCTGGGGTCACCAGAGGTCAAACTGCACAAGCCATGAAGAATGCTTGTTAAAACACAATACAGTATCTCCAGAAGGGAAACTTCAATGAATTTCTTAGTTGGCATGTGGATACTGCATATTAAGTAAATAATCCCCATTGACTGTGGTGGAGTAAAGGCCATGTGAAGTCACCAGTGTCAGATATTGAAAAAACCTTCAAAAACTTCTCCTAAACATGATACCTGAAGTTGTTTAAGCTTGAAGGATCTTATACTTTTCATGTAGATACACCACATTAAGAAGGTGATCCCTATTGTTTTTAGTCTAAATCAAAGGTCATCTAGGGTAACCAAAGGTCAAACTGTAAAACCTTAAAAGTTGCTTGTAAACATTTAATCTCAAGATGCATAAGCTGAAGGGATCTCATACTTGCCATTTGGATACTCCATATAAGTAGATAATCCCCATTGATTGTGGTGGACGTACAGTAAAGGCCATGTGAAGTCACCAGTGTCAGATATTGAAAAAAACCTGAAAAAACTTCTCCTAAACATGATACCTGAAGTTGTTTAAGCTTGAAGGATCTTATACTTTTCATGTACAGTAGATACACCACGTTGACAAGGTGATCCCTGTTGTTTTTAGTGTAGATGAAAGGTCATCTAGGGTTACCAAAGGTCAAACTGTAAAACCTTAAAAATTGCTTGTAAACATTTAATCTCAAGATGCATAAGCTTAAAGGGAAATATTGCATTTGTCTGGCTTTTTATTGAATCTATCCTCGTTTATTTGCGATGGGGTCCCATTCAATGAAAGAGAGGTAACTAAGAAAAACATTCTACCCTACGAGCACTAATTAACGAGTAATTAACCTTTCTGTAACAACTAATAGATTTGTTCACCCAAACAATTGTGCACGCAAAACCACTCCTTCATCATCCCTGATTTGAAATCCACCAATCAAATCATTTCTATCACATTACGTCAGACAATAACAAACGCCTTCTACAGCATGTACAAAAAGTTCGGAAAATACAAACTAAGTACAGTACAATAGTTTAGTGGGTATTATTACTACATTATGTCTGTATTAATGAACCAGGGAGTTTCTATTTGACAACCTTAATGGAACTACCATTACATTACAGTAGGTGGTCTTATCACCTCCCTGGTATACTATACACAAAGTTACAGTTATTCTGTAATTCAAATTGCAGCCCTTGGGACTTAGCAGGTTTGATTTACTTTGGAAACAGCTGGATGTAAAAGAGACGTTTGGTGCTTCGACAATGGTACAAAGTGAAAATTTTACGAACCTGTGATGAGAGGGGTTGCCACTTATCCAAAACAAAAGAAATATGCAGGGCCAACAAGTCTTTCGCAGATAAATTAACACTTTTAAGTGACTCTCCTGTAACGACTAATAACACACACTCACGGTGAACCAGGGAAATGATGCTGCGTCTCCATGTGTGAGTTTTGAATTCCAATGTACAGCACGGAGTGGTACAAAAAATGTGGTGGTAGCTTGTTGTGAGCAGGGTCATTGGAATTACAGTAAGCAAGGTCAACACGTATTGCGTAATGGGTGCATATATGTCCTGACATGACCACTCTTCCTAAATGAATATGCAGCAGTACGAACATCGCATAGTGTGGGCAAGGCTTATCGTTCTATAATGAGCCCATTAGATACAAAAATTGCTGCTTCTTTCTTTCCATATTTTGTGAGATTAGTGTTGATCTGCTGCAAGTTATTTGTGTTCCATGTTTGGAAATGGTAAAAAACCACAATGGGATTAAATTAGAGTCACGTCGTGGTATTTTTTCAAATGTAATATTTCCCTTTAAGGGATCTCATACTTGCCATGTGGATACGCCATATAAGCAGATGATCCCTGAATGTTTTTGGTAGATCAAAGGTCATTTGGGGTCACTAGAAGTCAAAGAGAAGAAAATTTTGTTAATTTAACATCTCCAGAAGGAAAATGTATATGAATCTCAAACTTTCCAGTTGGGTATTTTTTATTGAGTATATGGTCTCTTCAATATTTGGTAGAGGTTAAAGGTCATTTGGGGTTACTAGATGTCAAACTGTACAAATCATGAAAATGACTTGTATAAATGACATCTCAGGAGTGGTAACATTGATGGATCCCATACTGTACTTATCATGTGGATGCCCCCATATTGATTTAGATGATCTCTATTGTTTTTGGTGGGAGTAATGGTCAGTTGGTCACTTGAGCTCATCAGAGGTCAAAAGTATGAAAACTTTGTAAGCACAATATGCCAAGAAGGGAAACTTCAATTAATCTCATGGTAAAGCGCAGGTCACACTAGAGTGATTTCAGATAGGATTACGGTCCAAATTTTGTGAGTTTTCGTTAAAACCTTTTCCGTCCCTGGTCGGAAAGAGCCAAAACTTTGCCATCCTGTGTAAATATATAATTTGCATGAGAGGACTACAAAAATGAAATGTAAACTGATTACTTTGTGAAGTCACATCGGCAGACAGCGTTTATCAGACACACGTGCAAAAATCAGATTGATTTTCGAACAAATACTGCTCTGTTGAGTGGTTAAAAGTCTTATAATGGTAGCAGAACGGTTTATCTTGAGACAAACTAGAATCAGTTATTGATACAGTGTGGCAATCCTTAAACAAAGTCTGAATAAAAAACTATTGGTCCGAATTTAAAAAAATTCGGATCAGATTTCAGATTGAAAATTGCTGTAGTGTGACCCGCCCTTTAGTTTGTATGTGCCTCACATTAAGAAGAAATCACCTAAAGATTTTGGTGAAAGTCAAAGGTCATTTTGGGTCTCCAGAGGTCAACCAGTGGAAACCTTGATAACTGCCTGCAGACCCAATATTTCAAGATAAATAGCAGGTAAGGACCTCATTGTTTGGAAGGCAGATGCCCTTATTGAGTAGATAAGCACTTGCTGTTTTTGTGGAGTTTAAAGTTAATTGGAGGTCAAAGTAGATCAAGCTGCAAAAATCTTGTTAATGTGATATCTCAAGAAGGAACATGTGTATGGATCTCATACTTTGCAGGTGGGTACTCCATACAAAGCATATGGTGTCTACAATATGTGATGGAGGTCAAAAGGCATTTGGTCGAGATTTCTAAAGGTCTCACTAAAAACCTTGATAACTTGATATCATATGGATGAAATCCTGTATGAATCTCACACTTGGCATGTGGGTGCCCACTCTGATGCATTACAGTATCTCTTTATCTTTCAAGAAGTTCAGAGTTTATACAAAGTCCAAAACATGAAAACCTTGTAAACATGATTTGTCAAGTACGAAACATGTTTGGATCTTACACCTAGCATTCCATGCCAAAATTAGAAACAAGAAGCTTTAACATGACATCAATCTGTTTGATCAGTGCCCATGGATTTTTAACTTTCTATGTACCTACCAAACTTTGATCACACTTAAACTTACAAAGTCACCTCTTGACCATTTTGTATTGGCTTTGGAAGACTTACAATACACAAGCTGCCCTACAGGTACAGTAGTAAACTAATACTGAGACAGAAAGCGGAAAGGTCGTTTCCAGAAAAATATGTGTGAAAACATTTTCAGAACTTTTGACTCCAGTCCACATTGCAAAAGCTATCTATCATATTACAGCTATCTACATTTGTCACATTTGTTTGTAGGTGCTGCTAAGAACTTGTTGTCTGCACTTTGTCTCCATTTTGTGAATACTAATTTGAGGGCTCAGCTAGAGGAAGCTGTTTGGTATCTTTTTAGCCCTAATGTAAATTAGTACTGTATCTCATTTTTCAAACATCTCCTGCTGCTACTAATTTCTTATACCACCTTGAGTTGCAAAAATTCTCCTTGAGGCCCTTGTTGGGCACTACTGGTATATACTGTACCGTCAGTTTGCATCCTGCCCAAATTCTGCTTCAGAATGCATACAGTGGGATGGGTCAATAACAGATAACCACTGAATACGTACAGTGGGTATGAAAATAGATGCATTAAACTGCATGTATGTATTACAGACACCCTAGAGATGACAGGGCTGAACATTAACTTTTAAAACAACTTGCCCAGTCGGGCAAGTAGCACCCAGGATTCACTTGCCCTGATAAATTTTCACTTGCCCTGAAACGGCAGACAAAAAAAAACAAGAAACTCAAATTTCACTGGTAACGATCATCATAGATTTTTATTGTAACATACCTTTACAGTTTGATTTTATGATTATAATTTTGAAGTAATCATATATGACATACTGTAGCTGTTCAAAACAATTGTAACAGGAAGAATGATTATGTACTGATTAAAATAAAACAGTGAAAAGAAAAAGCTGAACGATTGAACTCAACATCTTTTTTCTTGTGTTTCTTTCATTTGTTGATGTCTAACACTATGCCCTTCGGCGTACTTTTCTAAATCTTTTAATCAAGTTATCAAGAGATGAAGTAAACCTAAGGCCCTGGATAAGGTAGCCACTATCATGATATCTGCATTACTTGGGCTCTCTGTACCTATCGTAGACAACCCAGACTTAAATGTTTTCTGCATGTATTTTTTTTTTTATCTTTTCTCCTGTAACTGTAACATGCTAGTACAATTGCAGCGTAACTAGCTGGCGCGGCGGAGCTTAGTTTTCATTTTGAACACGAGGTCATGTGCGGTTGATATATCATTGAGTTGTACATGCAGTGCACAATTACGCTATGATGCTACTGTATCATTCAATCCGTCTATTCCGGTATGCAGTTCGTTCTCCCTCACAGTAATATGTACACACGTGTAGATGGGTCATTACGCAGTAGCGAAGTAGAAAGTTCTCAGATGTAGTGCGTAACTAATCCTTACTACACTGTATATTTAGTATGTACAGTACAATAAAGCTCCGTATATGCACACACATATCATGTAATTGACTTGTATGCAATAGTGAAAACCGATCGACGAAGTAACGTTCTTCAAACGATTTCACCGAGTTTCGTGGAACCGGTGCACTAAAGCTAAATCAACAGTGCGATTGTTTTCGGAGTTGCAAAATGAAACCTTTTTCGTTCAGTAATAGTTTTAAACTTTTTTAACTGTCGTGGTTTATTTTCTGTCGCATTTAGAAACGGGGTTGGCTAAATCACTCTGTGGCAATGTGATAATATTTAACAGTCGTCTGTTGTGTTTTCAGTGTGTTACACTTTCTTGTACAGGTGTGTGCATGTGAACTAGGCCTACCCACGATCTGGGACTTGCCCAGTCGGGCAAGCAGAGGTAAGAAATGACTTGCCCGACGTAATTTTTACTTGCCCCGGGCAATCGGGCAATCGTTAATGTTCAGCCCTGGATGAGGAGGGGTGTATTGCTAAAATATAAAATCAAACGTACAGGCCTATAAACACCTTTCTTGGCTTCATACCTACTGTATTTATAATAAAGTTCTTATACTGAACAAAGAAATGCAGCAGTAGGTTGCCGTCTAGTTAAAAAATTCTTGGTTTGAACAAGTATGGCTTCAAACGTTTGAAAGTTGCCAAGCTTCAACAGAAGTGGCTGGTGACTTCTACAGGACTGGAGAAGTCAGAGACACTTCCAACAAAAGCTTGAGATCTTTCAGTCAATAGATGTTGTACTTGTTGAAACTTCTGTATTTTACAGTAGTTTTTAGGGATTCCAATTGAAAAAGCCTTTCTACTTTTTAGAAATTTCTCCATAGGTTTCCTAGTTTGTATGACTGGTGTAATTACACTTGGAAAGTCCTTTTGTACAGTATTTGTATCCATAATGCAAGAAACAGAAGATCATCGCATCTTGCTTTGAGTAACTTTTACCTTTTATCAGTGTTGGAGGACTCGAGGCCGGCCTCGGCCTCGAGGCCGGATCGCCACGGCCTCGGTCTCGGCCTCGGAGGCTGCGGCCTCGGCCTCGGAGCTCCCGGCCACGGAAATTCGGTCGAGGCCGGGCAAGAGTACCTCCGACTTTTTAATAATTTACTACCACTTTTTGCAAAGAAATAACTAAACCATGCGAAGTTTAATGTCTAGATTGCCTTGAAATTGATTTTCGATATTTTCTATTACAAGACAACATCGATCGTTGCGGTTGAAAAGTGCAGATAAGCTGTGAACGTACGATACAGCGCATGTAATCTTAATATCTTGCAATGCATACACCATACAGCAAGGCTGAACCCGCCACACACACACACACACACGGTATACCGTATACTGGATAACCGGTACAGCACATGCACAGTTCTCCACAGTCCACACCACACACACACGTGCAGCGCAGCCTAGCCGCCGTGTCACTCGCGTGCGCACTATCGCTATACTAGCTTGTTATTGTCCTGACGAAGTCGCCATGTCTGCTGATTCTCGAATAATAAAATTCGGATTTTATGACCACGAAGAGTTTGAAGAGAGGGGACGGAAAAAACATAGGGCACGATGCAAATTTTGCAAGCCATCAACACCTTTTGGAGGCCAGACGGTGCGGCCAGATTGCGCTATCCAGCTTTCTATGCCCTGGCCCAGAATGTTCTTTCTGTGCCAGCTAGCAGTGCTCCGGTGGAGAGAGTTTTCAGCCATGGAGGACTGATCATGAGGCCACATCGCGCCAAACTTTCCCCACAAATGCTGGAATGCCTCATGTTCTTGAAGTGCAATGCACACATTCTGAGCTTCTGAGCCAGAGAACCAAGCTCCTTTAAGTTGGGTGCAGTGGTGCACGTGGCAGCTAGTGTGTATGGACTTGTGAAGTATTGTGTTCCCCATACAGTAATATAGTTTGTATTGTTTTGGGGTCTTGTAAAAGGTAAAAGATCAAACTGTAGATTGTAGACTTCATGTCAGTTATTTTAGTACCTTCTGTACACACATCTGTTATTATGTACAATATGTAGTGACAGTGAAACATAACAGTGTGAACTGTCAGGAAAAATTATTTCAGGTTGTTTGTGGACTTCTTCCACCTTTGGTCACGAAAATTGGCAGTTGCAAGTTCATGAAAACACATTTTCTTGTTTTTAGATTGAGCTCATACACTAATTATGCTTTCTAAAATGAGTGCACAATTTGTATGGTATTTGTGCAGGCACACATGTACTACCGGCATCTACTGCTGTTTAGTTTCTCTCATTTTTTCAATAGAGTGCTCAAAGTGATTAGCAATATCCTTCGCAAGGCAGATTAATTTTACTTTTTGGGAACTAATTGGAAGTTGGAACTTATCCCTTCTGTATTTTGTGAAAACCCATGTTTTTGTTTCTAAACACTAGTAGGTGACGGTGTAATTTGAGACAACTGCCCAAGTGCCCAGCTTCTTAAAATAAAGTTTGGTAAATTTAAATGAACTTGACTTATGTGTATTTACTATTTGCTCATTCTTAGGTTTACATACTTCGCTTCACAAGCCCGCCCTTGAATGGCAAGATATCTCAATCTAATCCCCATTGCCTCACCACCTCTGGGCAAGGTGTACGGATCCTGAGCTCCAGCTATAATACTATGTTGGATGGAGTGAAAGTATGCTCTGATATTTTTTCTCTGATATAATAAGTAACCCGGCCTCGGCCTCGGAGGGTTCGGCCTCGGTCTCGGCCTCGGCCTCGGAGCTAATGCCTCGGCCTCGGCCTCGGAAGTAGCGGCCTCGACTACAACACTGCCTTTTATCATACTGTAATACTTGCAGGCGTGTAGCCAAGGGGCGAAGGGGGCAGTGCCCCCCCCCCCCTTGAGCAAAATGTTGGTATATTTTTTTTGTCTTTTTTTTCCAATATTACTAGTGTTTTCCCTATTTTTATGCATAGCCCTGGGAAGTGCCATTTCCAGCAATCTGGGAGGCATTTTGGACCAAAATTTTCTCGCACTCCAACCCATGGATTGGTGCGGAGCACTGACAGCATACTTGCCAACTTTATCGATACCGTAAGGGGACAAATTGTAGGTCTACCATAACAGGAACACATGGTATCTAGTGGTAGGCCTGTACAAAAGCAACACCTTACACTTGTTTGAAACTGTTATGTGATTCTGCATACTTGTAGAATGATAAATTATTTGCCAGCAACATGTGTGTATTTTGCATTATGCATACAAAATACCATATGAAGTATGCACCAAATCACAAACTTTGCACTTTAAAAACACAAAAGCTTCTCACCATGAGAGGGGGACCCTCCCCCTCACATGCTTGGGCTCGGTCGCTTCCCTCCCTCACAAAATCTACTGCTTTGCTTCACCCCCCCCCCCCCTCCCCTTGACAAATTTCTGGCTACTCACCTGAGTATTTAATCAGTTAAAAGTAAACTTGTGAGATAAGAGACAAATGAAACCCACAAAAGCTCTTGCAGTGTAATACTGCATAAATAGTTCTGTATAAAAAGAGAGGGTACTGAAGTTAGCCTTGGAGTTGTGAAGCTTCTCATGAGTGTAGTACAATCAGGGGGTTGCCATTCAGATTGACAACATCCTGGTGCAACAGGGTGCCATGCATCAGTATTGTACAAGTGTACTGTATGATGGAATCCTACAACAGCCATCCCTAAGTCACTATACTGTAAATATGGAGACTGTCCTCTGCATTCCATGAGAGAAAAAACGTAGTAGACTTGCTTTTTAGGTGAATTACTTGCTTGTATGTTTCACTTGTTATTACAATAAGATTGAATTGTTTTGTTTTATAGTAATGAACTGTGTGTTGGCTTATTACAGTCACAACTCAAGTCTTCCAGATAGGAAAGGCTCAGGAAGCCAGGTTTACCCTCCAAAATTCATTATTTGCCTGTATTTGTAGACAAGCTACTTCATTTTAACACAGAACCATACTGCTGACCTCTGAACCCATACTGTAAGACAAAAACAAAAAAAATCATTCCAAGTGGACTGTGTAAACAGGCATTCATTGCATTGACAAGTATTGATAACAAAAGAGCAGTAAAATGCATAATAATATATTTCATTTTAATTCCCCTCCTTGCTCCCAAGTGAGGCAGCTGCCCAAGAAATTGCTTATTTCCAGCACAGGAGGGGAGCAGTTACACTGTTGCCAGTACTTCTCTGTTGTTGGTGAAACATGGGTCCGAAAGGTTTCTTCATAGATACAGTAAAGGTCAGTGTTCGATTTTAAGGGTAGTCCTGTCGCCCGAGACAACCAGAAATTCTGCAGGACTACCAGATTTTGCAAAAACAGGTGTGTAAGGTTGTCCGTTGGGACAACCAAAAATTTTGAGGAAAGTGATGTGATGTTTTACATTTAGCAACTCGATGAAAATTTTGCGCAAGCAAGGAACTTTAAAAATTGCATCAAAAGATTTGCAACAAAGTGCGGTAATTACGCACGTTCACCACAACTTCCCACACAGTCACTTTATCAAAATGTGCATGACCAAATGGAGGGATTAGTCTAATGGAGACTGTAAACTCAAACATACTCAGTACATACAGTAACATATTTTGCTACAGATGTTGATTGAACTGATAGTGCAGTCATCAATTTGACTCGGTGGCCTCAATCTTCTTTGTGCATCACTTTAAGCCTTACTGACATCAACTCTTTTTGGCATACTTTTGGGAAACCTACTGTACAGTACTGTATTTGTGAAACAGGTTTGAAGTGCACAGCTCTGCAACATGCAGAGCATCTTTTGAAGGTCCCTTTAACAAGCCACAGTGTTTTTGCTAAGGTGAGTGATTCCTGTACTGACTTTCCAAGTCTCGCAACAAAAATAGTTGTCTGTGGGAAATTCCCACGCAGAAGTTGCTGCCCACACTCATGTCACTGATTTATAATTTGTGGAACCCCCTTCCCTAGAATTTGAAATCCTGCCCCTGGAAGGGGGGAAATTTCTCCAAGTTTCTGAGCCCTAGCGTAAACACGGACAATCCATCCTACGTAGCTGTGTCTCTATAGGCATATGAGATGAGGATGGGTGGTATGGGGGCATCCAAACAGAAAATTTGCTATTTTCAGGCAAAATATATGGCTATATTTTAGGATGTATGCACTTAACTTTCAGGGGAAGTGTGCTACATACCCCAAATACATGTAGTGGTCCCATATGCTTATATGTCTGCCTCTTTGGTTTTCAGCACAACTCAGGACAATCCTCACACTAGTTTTCCAGAAACCCATCCAACTGCAGGGGAAGGTCCAATCAGTTCAGGTGAGTTGAAGTCCACTTCTTTCATGTGTCTCCATGGTTACAGGGAATACTAAGCAGTCCTATGACTACATTTTGAGACATGATCTAAACTAAAGATGTGTCCTTTAATTTCTCTGACAATTCGTGGTTTAGAACGCTGTTCCTCAGCTGGGGGCTGTAGGCCACTGGTTGACCATAGAGTGCCATCTGGTTGGCTGAAAAGTCATCTGGTAAAAGTGAAACAAATGGGCTGTCTTCATTTGTATTCTTATGGTTTTAGTATGTTTCATCTGATCTGACATGGATGAAATTGAAGTAGTGTACATTGCATTGTGCTGAAAGGTGCCTCATATGGTTAAGTTATAATTAAGTAGAACTTCATTTTAAGTCAATGGTAAAAGGTGGCCCTTGGGTAATTTCAACAATTAAAAGTGTGTCAGAAGTTACATAATGTTTGGTAACTCTGTTTAGAACATACAGCATAGTAAGAGTACAGTAATGTACTGTAATTTGAACCAGGGTGACTCATTTGCCTGTAATTGACAATGTGGTTGAAAATTGTCCTATCACTGCAGTGGCATATGATAAATGTTGTGTATACCAATTTAATTTATAAACTAAATTACAGTATGTAGGTCTGCTGATGTTAACTAGCTTGGTTGATATTCCTTTCAGTATCTGTTTGAAGGATCACTAGGAAAGATTGGGGAGGGGAGGGGGGGGGGTCAAGCCAAAGCTGGTTTTTGGTACAGTGTGTATGAGTTATGGCCCCTAGTATGCAGATAAAACTGTGTTTTTGGTTTCGATGATAAGAGAAACCTATGAATTCGTGATGGCGTATGTGTGTATGTGTTTGTGTGCGTGTATGTGTATGTGTGCACTCACCAGCGTCGCCTTAGCGTGTACCAGCACAGCGGGCGAGAGCTCCGCTCTCGCACGTCTTTCCTAGCTAACCTAGAGCTCGAAACTGGCGTAGCTGCCCAAAAATTTGGTCACTGCAAAGAGAAGTCTATGCGGCTGCACGTGTCTGCCTTGGAGCAGTAGGTTCCATTTTTAAAGTCTTTGGTATGACCCGGCCAGGATTTGAACCCTAGACCTTCCAGCTGCAAGTCGGATGCTCTAACCACTGGACCACTGCAGTCGGCAAAAACATTAGGGTTCTTCCTCTTACCATTATGCATCTACATACTGAATATGAAATTTATCCAAGCTTCCTATCTTGAGATATCGTGTTTCACAAGGTTTTCAGCATTTGATCCCGGTGACCCCAAATGACCTTTGGTGGAGGTCATAAATTTCGTATTCAGTATGTAGATGTGTTATGGTAAGAGGAAGAATCCTAGTGTTTTCAGTGGAGGTCAAAGGTCAACTGGGGTCACTGGGAGTCAAATGCTGAAAACCTTGTTAAACACAATATCTTAAGATAGGAAGCTTGGTTAATTTTCATACTCAGTCTGTAGATGTGTTATGGTAAGAGGAAGAACCCAAATGTTTTTGGTGGAGGTCAAAGGTCATTTGGGGTCACCGGGATCAAATGCTGAAAACCTTGTTAACATGATATCTCAAGGTAGGAAGCTTGGATAAATTTCATATTCAGTATGTAAATGCGTTATGGTAAGCGGAAGAACCCTATTGTATTTGGTGGGGGTCAAAGGTCATCTGGGGTCACAGGGGGTCAAACACTGAAAACCATGTTAACATGATATCTCCAGGTAGGAAGCTTGGATAAGATTTCATACGTAGTTTGTGGATGCATTATGGTGAGAAGATGAATGCTATCATTTTTAGTAGAGGTTAAAGGTCATCTAAGGTCACTGGGGGTCAAACACTGAGAAGCTTGTTAACACGTTATCTCCAGGTAGGAAGCTTTGGATAGATTTCATACTCAATATGTGGATGCATTGTGGTGAAAAGATGAATGCTTTTTATGTTGGTGGTCAAAGGTCATCTGGGGTCACAGGGGTCAAAAAGCATTTTAAGAATTCCCAAGATCATCTCATGGGCTCACCAGACGTCAAAAAGCAAATTTTCCTAAGAATTCCCAAGATCATCTTGAGTCATCAGAGGTCAAAATGCAAAATTTCCCAGGAATTCCCAAGATCAAATATGAACCTAAAATTATTTTTCCAACATGTTAAGATAGCACTTGACCAGACCAGGGACTGAAAGATATGGGACATCATGGCATTATTTGGAATAGAACATATATCATCCAAACCTCAATGCATTTTTGCATTCTGGTTTCTTAAAGGTCATAACTTGACCACTTACTTTATTTTTGTGTAGTGCTCACCTTTACTCTCTCCCATTTTCTTAATTCATTGCTCTAGTGGTTCATAACAAATAATCAAGCAGTTGTAGCCCATGAACTGTGTCTGCTAAAATTATTGCAAATGTTTGCTGCAAATTTTGTTGTCTGATAAGAGGCTGGTCAGATGTGATTTACTTACTGTCTAATTACATCACTTTCATTGCCACTAAAGCACAAATTCTCTGAAGTTCTCTCTTACTATGTGTTTCCTTTTTCATAGTGTGAATTGTGTATAAAAAGACAAAAGCTGAGTCCATTACAGGTTTTGATGAATATTCAAGGCAACCATGTACTGGAGTTTGTCATCTTTTCCTGTGTTCATCACTATGGAGATACATATACTTCTGTGACAATTATGCACTGCACATACCAAACTTAATAATATGTCATTAATTTGTTGAATCAATTCATGTCAATGTGATAATTTGTCAAGAAAAGACACGTATGCAATGTAATGCATTACTACTATACAGTACAAATTACTTCTGTTACACACTGCTTCTGTATACTAAAGTAGAATTAAATTACTGTACTAATTCCTTCCAAGTTAGTACCATTTGTGCTGATGAAAAAACTTCCTTTACTATACTGGTATCACTGATGCAATAGCATGGATGTTTGCCAGTTGCTTTCTAAGTTAAACATAGTGATGAGAAATGGGAAAAATATTGGCAATACTCAGGAAAATGCATGGTGTAGCTATGGTACAGTAATCTCAAGTTAATGATAAACAACAGCCTTGACAGTCTTTGTATCATTTTCAGACATACTTCTCCATTATGAAAATTTGCTGCAATTATCAGAAAGGAAACTACCTGTTGGACTTGCTCAAGTGGTTTTCTCTTCAAGAAAGAGGGAATTCAACCCTGACAGATTTATCTTTCAGTAAGTCTTCAGTAAGAAGCAAATTATCTCAATACCAAAAGCTTCCATTAGTGCAAAAATATTAAGTTTTATTGTGAAATTCTAACATAATGTTCAGGAGGATCTGTTATTGATGAAACCTTCCATATCAAAAATTTTTAGTGTCATTGGTATGCTTATTTTTGGTATCGATGATAAGAGAAACCTATGCATTCATGATGGCGTGTGTGTGTATGTATGTGTGTGTGAACTTGTCTTCCTATCAGACTGAGGACCTGAACAATGGATTTCAGACTGAGGACCTGAACAATGGATTTCAGGTCCTCTGAAGGAAATTCAATAGATTTGTCAAGTCCTCGAAAGTTTGAACAATAGAGAGTCTATTGTCAAGGTTAGGGTTAAGGAAGTAAACACAAAGGAAATAACAATGAGGTCCTCGGATTGTATGTAAAATCGACTTGTGTGGGTGTGCGTGTGTGTGTATGTGTGTTTGTGACACTTTGCTCATTAACACGATATCTCAAGAAGGGAAACTCTGACAGTTCTCAAACTTGGTATATAGATGCCCCATATTGAGAAGAAGAACCCTATTGTTTTTGGTGGGGGTCAAAGGTCACCTGGGGTCACCGGGGGTCAAACTCTGAAAACCTTGTTAACACAATATCTTGAGATAGGAAGCTTGAATGAATTTCATATTTTGTATGTAGATGCGTTATGGTATGAGGAAGAACCCTATCATTTTTGGTGGAGGTGAAAGGTCATCTGGGGTCACCGGGGGTCAAACCCTGAAAACTTCATTAACATGATATCTCAAGAAGGGAAGCTCTGACTGTTCCCAAACTTAGTACAAAGATGCCCCATACTAAGAGGAAATACCCTATTGTTTTTGGTGGGGGTCGAAGGTCACCTGGGGTCACTGGGGGTCAAACGTTGAAAACCTTGTTAACACAATATCTCGAGGTAGGAAGCCTGGATGAATTTCATACTTTGTATGTAGATGCATTATGGTAAGAGGAAGAATCGTATCATTTTTGATGGAGGTGAAAGGTCATCTGGGGTCACCGGGGGTCAAACCCTGAAAATCTTGTTAACACAATAACTTGAGTTACAAAGTTTGGATGAATTTCATACTTTGTATGTAGATGCATTATGGTAAGAGGAAGAAGCCTATTATTTTTGGTGGAGGTCAAAGGTCATTTGAGGTCACCAGGGGTCAAATCCTGAAAACCTTGTTAACCTGATATCTCCAGGTAGGAAGCTTGCATAAATTTCGTACTTTGTATGTAGATGCCTTATAGTTAGAGAAAGAACCCTATGATTTTTGGTGGGGTTCAAAGGTCATCAGAGGTCACCGGGGGTGAAACCCTGAAAACCTGGTTAACACTATATCTCAAACTAGGAAGCTTGAATAAGTTTCATACTTTGTATGTAGATGCGTTATAGTTAGAGGAAGAATCCTATCATTTTTGGTGGAGGTCAAAGTTCATTTGGGGTCACTGGGGATTAAACTTTGATAATCTTGTTAACACAATATCTCCAGGTAGGAAGCTTGGATAGATTCCATACTTAGTATGTAGATGGGTTATAGTGAGAAGATGAATCCTATTGTTTTTGGTGGAGGTCAGAGGTCATCTGGGGTCACCAGAGATCAATGTCTGAAAACCTTTTCAAGATGATATCTCCAGGTAGGAAGCTTGAATAGATTTCATACATGGTAAATTGATATGTTATAGTGAGAAGATGTACCCCATTGTTTTTGGTGGAGTTCAAAGGTCATCTAGGGTCACCAGGGGTCAAACACTTAGAACCTTGTTAACTTAATATCTCAAGGGAGAAAGCTTGGATAGATTTTATACTTAGTATGTGGATGTGTTATGGTGAAAAGATGGACCCTATTGTTTTTGGTGGAGGTCAAAGGTCATTTGGGGTCACCAGAGGTAAAAAAAGCAAAATTTCCAAAGAGTTCCCAAGAATATTACATGGGTTCACCAGAGGTCAAAGAGCAAAATTTCCCAAGAATTCCTAAGATCGTCATCTGGGGTCACCAGAGGTCAAAACGCAAACTTCCCAAGAATTCCCAAGACTAAATAGGAATACAAAACTGTATTTTTCCAACATGTTAAGATAGCATTTGACCATTGACTGAAAGATATGGGACATCATGGCTTTATTTGGAATAGAACATACAGTACATCATCGAAACCTCAATGCATTTATTGCATTCTGGTTAAATCTTTCTTTCCCTTCAGGCCACATATGTGCACCTACCTGAGTCTGTATTTCTTTTGTGCACCCAAGGATGCATCACGATGGCAGGATTCTTGGCACAGAGTAAGGTTACAATGGTGGAGGAAAGTGAGTGTATTGCAGTAAAATTAAGACCAAAAAATAAAGACAAATGGGCTCTAGTAGAGTTGCTGCCATATGTACAGAAGGGACCTGTGATATGTACAAATTTTGTGTAAGTTTGAAACTGATAATATTCCATAGTTTGTATACAAATAGGGAATCAAATACCATAAGCACAGTACTTACACATAAAATGCTGAGGAACAAAAGTCTATTTTTGTCAACTGCAGAAGGCACAGCAACTTAAAGATATTCTTCAGGGATCACATGCATTTTCATCAAGGTTAAACAGTTGTACACCCAACCTGACCTTATGTCTCACACTGGTATTAAATCTGTTCAGGAGGATGCAGTGTTTCTGATAGAAAATGAAGCCAATGGGTGAGCTCTTCCTGTGTTGGGTGTTTGTTTTGTTTAGGTTTATTATATTCTGATATACTAATTTTTAACTGAAAAAAAATACTGTAGATATGCCCTATGTGAGAAATTGTAATTGCAGGATTTTTGTTGTGGTTGTTTCATTAATCCTGCAGTTGCATGTTCTGATGTGAGCTTAGTTGCAAGAGCTGTGAATATTGCATTTCCCTTTTTTCTGTACATTTTGGACATGATATGTTTCTTTTTGGTAAGGTTTAAAGTTGAGACTACTTGTTAAAAAGTTGCAAAGAAAGATGTACCTCCTTCATTATAAAGAAACTTCCATGTGATGGTTCATTACAGCCTCAGTGTGACATCCAGTACCTTATGGGTTGGGGCAATGACCTGTCATCAGTATAGAAGGGTGAATTACTGACCAACAGATAATAAAACTGTCTAACTTACCTTGTAAGTGAATATTTCAAGACATTGAGAAGCGCCGAGGGCATAATTGGTACAAAACTGCCAGCACTACACACATTGTACCAGCAACAACGAGCACTTAAACGAAGAGAAGGTATCCTGAATGACAGTTCTCACCCAACTGGAGGTTATTTTAAGTACCTTCCATCAGGATACAGGCTCCAAACTTTTAAGGGATGTAAAAGATTTACCGATAGTTTTTACCCTTCTGTGACAAAGGTTTTTAATTTGCACCAAAGCAGATTAATGGTTTCAGGATTTTAAGATTTGTTGTTTTTAGGATTTATATGCTTTCTGATGTTTGACTTACTGCACCTATCTTTTTAAAGTTCTTCTCTTTTATGTGTTTTAGATTTTCTTACTTTTTGCTCTCATGATTTTTTAACATGTTTAGTTTTTTTTTTTTTTTCTTTTTTTGATCATTTACTGTTTTACTGTTTTGTACTTTTATTGAGCTTGTGTGGTCACATGATTTCCAATGACACCTTTGCCATTGACTGAATAAATACATACCATACCATACCATACCATACCAATTTGTCTTTCATCTGCTCTGACAGTTCAGTGGAACACCTTCAGCATTCAGTAGTACAGATGTGAAGAGTGAGAATGGGAAGCAGATTGTTGAAGTCAAGTACCCCTTCCCCTGGGGTGAGGATGTTATAGAAAGGGTGACAAATTATGGAAGCAAACCCATTGAGGAGCTAGAAGAAAAAAGAAAATCTTTTCTTAAGGTATTTTTTGTTCTTTCATTGAATTTTTATCAGGACTTTTTTTGGTGTCAGAGGTGGGGGCAAGGGGGGACACCTTCAGCATTCAACAGTACAGATGTGAAGAGTGAGAATGGGAAGCAGATTGTTGAAGTCAAGTACCCCTTCCCCTGGGGTGAGGATGTAGTAGAAATGGTTACAAATTATGGAAACTAACCCATTGAGGAGCTAGAAAGAGAAAGAAATTTTTCCTTAAGGTATTTTTTCTGTTCGTTCATTAAGTTTTCTCTCAGGACTTTCTTTGGTGTTGGAGGTGGAGGGAGGGGGACACCTTCAGCATTCAGCAGTGCAGATGTGAAGAATGAGAATTTTAAGTAGATTGTTGAAATCAAGAACCCCTCCCCCTGGGCTGAGGATGCTATAGAAGGGGTTACAAATTATGGAAGAAAACCCCTTGAGGAGGTGGAAGGAAAAAGAAAATCTTTTCATAAGGTATTTTTCTGTTCTTTCATTGAGTTTTCTCCCAGGATTTTCTTTGGTTTCAGAGGTGGGGGGAGGGGAAGGTGTGGGAGGAAGGGCCTAGGTATCTTTGACAAATCTTTGAACTGAATATACCAATACCTAGACATCACACATGACTTTTCAGATTAAATTTCAGTCAAATCCATGTTTGTAGGAATTTTTAATGTAGGTAAAACCTGCTCTTGAAGTCACCAACCCCCATATTTTGTAACAATTTTCAGACAGGGTAAAACCCAATCCTGGAGTTAGCAAAGTACCCACCTACCCTTCCCCTCACCTGGTCTATGGTAGAGGAACTTATATTTTGGTAATTGGATTAGTACACATATCTTACTACTTGCTGCTTGCTACATTGACTGTCCTAAAAGGGCTGTAGTCTAAATCCAACAGTTTTAGTGTCTAAGCAAGGTTTGTCCTGTTTCCAACCCCATTATCAGATCCCATGGCAAATGCAGTGATCTTTGAAATGACTCTGTGGAAAATGCATTTGCCAATCAGTTGTAATTTTGAGCTGAATACTTCACCTTAAGTATACACCCGCAGACAAAAGTAAGATATTAACAGCTGAGTGACCATGCAGTGCTTCCAGGTAGGCTGTTTGTCTTGTACAGATATTTTGTGATTGTCTGTGGAAGAAGGTGAAAAGTATGAAGCCCATTCCATCACAATGAAAATGTGAAAGAAATTTTTTTCTGCATTTGTAAGTTTCTTTGTTCTGACATGAAGGTTGCATATTAAAGGATTACAATAAAGGACAGGACTTTAAGTGACAGACTTAATGTAAAGTGTGTCACATGTCTTGTACAGTATTGCTAGGCATGCTCCCTAGAGCAAGTCAGTTACCTTCAAAGATACAGTTTGCTTGTCCCAGCATACAGACTCCAACTGAGTATAACATTTTAGTGATGCCCTGCTTTACAATACAGTCCCTGTTACTGCAACCACAAATTGCACATCCTTTACAATTAAATTTGGTGTAATTAAGAGCCCTCCAAATGACTTGGTCAGTGTGTGTATGGTTCATTGACTGCATCACATACAGTGAATCTATCCATTTTTATGCACTGCACACAGTTTACTTTGTTTTACAGTAGGTTCATGCTGATGCCTAGATAGGAGGTATATGACATCACCCTTCACATAATGACCTAGTTACATCATGTCTTGAAGATCTGTATGGAATGCATTTTTCATGAATCTCTGTGCAATGACATAATATACCTGTAACAGCCTGTTGTTAGTCACCCTCCCTATGGTGTCAGAGATGAGCCATGACTTCTTGAAGATTTTCCTGCTATATGAATCCATCTACTGCAAAGATCATACAATTGCAGTAGTTAAAGTTACCACATTTTGGTGGAATACTGTATATGCTCTGTTGTTTAGAAAAGTTAATTTAATACCAATAGAATGAAAGCCATATGGTACTTTTTCTGCAGTAAACTGGTTACATGTTAAAAAAGAGACAGGGTATTACAATGTAAAAAATTTGAGACTTCTAGTGAGTCAGCTAAATGGGGTTATCAAATAATAGGAATTGAAATTTCAAGGATAATACAGTAGAATATAGTATTTACCAATACTGCTATCTTCCTTGCAGGGCAAAGATGGCCGCAGGCTGGTACTGCCCCACGTGATTACTTCAGAAGGTATATTAGAGGGCGGTATGCTGGCATACCTACTGGAGGCTTATCAAAGTGCAGTTGTACCAGGTCAGAAGGGAAAGAGGAAAAGACAGGTAAGTTTTCTGTAAATCGCTGAGGTATTAATCAAGTATCATATACATTAACTGTAGGAGGAATGTTTTCGTATTTTACACAATGATAATGTCGAATTTTCGGGAATGTATTGAAACTTCCTCAGGGGTAGATATTACACTAGAGATAGCAGTAATATTGTCAGATTTTATCATGAAGTGAACTTGGGAAAAAGAATTTTAAAGAAGAACTGTGTGACATATTTTGAAGGAAAAATGTTTCAGTTCACATGTACCTTGCAGCTCTGTTTTGTTAATGGACTGCAGAAGTTATTTGTAAACATGATTTTGACATGATTTTAGTAGCTTAGTGTGCAATTCATCATAATAGGGACATTGCTGAAATTCTATTACTAATAAGGCCTATGACACAGCAAGTAGGTTATACTGCTTTATATGGAAGCCAATAAAGCACTTGTGGGCTAAATAATTAACAGATCAATGACAGTAAATAATAAGACTCTGGACTCACCCACGGAAGTCACAACATCTTCCTGGCGCTGAAGCGGGCCTTGACGATTGCCGATCCTTCTGCTCTGGTACAAGCTACGTTTAGTTTTTTTAATTAATAAATGTCAAAAATCCTATGTGCTTTTAATAATAAATACTGCCTATGAGCAGCGCGTGCACATGCATATGATATACAAATACTAAAGCTACTAGATTCAACGCTGCCCGGTCTGGGTGGCTGTATTACTACTGCCTGCCCAAAACCGGTATCTACTTGCTGTCCATAAGACAGTGAAATACTCGTAGCTTTCTCTCAGGAACAGTCCATAATATAAACAATTAATTGTAGAAACAAAACTCCGATGCTGCTAATACTTTCAAGATGTCGTTGTTGTTGTCTTTACCGCTCTACGTAAGGCCGGGTCCGTGTGTGTGTGGTGTCTACAATAGTACACGCAAGCAGCACACGAGAAAAGCTATATACAGGTGCATACACTAAAACTTTGCTTAACAATGGCCTTTTAAATTCCGCGGTGAGGAACGATTCTATTTACAGTGGGTGAACTTGAAGCAACAACTTTACAAATAAGAAATAGTGCCACTACAGACTTTCCTTTCCAGTTTCTTTTGTTCAAATCCGGCCATTTCACATTTTGACACAATAGTAGGCCAGTATTTGCCTGACCATTGGCAAAGTTTTACAACTGATCATCAGGCTAGGTGACTCCTATGCAGTAATTGTGCAGGATCTTCATTAGGTTAGGATACATATGCCCAGCAGCTTACATTGTGTTTACAAATTACCTATTTCTAGCTCGCTCTTATCCTCACGAAGGAAGCTACTGCTGCTAGGCCCCAGTGTTAGCTTTTGCCATCGCTGAAAGCAGCAATTAAATGCTCAGCTTGGAGTTACTTTGTTGAATGTAGGTAGCAACTTTTTTTAGCTCCATAGATGACTTTGTTAAGTGACAAGTTTGTTAGCTCCGAAGGTGACTTTACTAGGGAGCTGCTTGACTGGCAATGGTTAGTACATTTTAGTGCATCATTGGGCAAAGAAGAATCAGTTGTGAGATCCTCTGCTACACTTTAACTGTACTGTATCTACCTGAGTGGCTGACTGATGACTTGCTTTCGCTAAAAAAATTGGTCAGGAAAGCTGAGAAAAGGTGGCGAAAATCTCGAAGTGATGAGAATAAACCATATTCAGTTCCCTCCGACATGAATACCCTGAGAAGGTTAGGCATGCCAAGTGGCAGAGCATCAATACAGCTATATCTGATTGTGGTTGTGATACTAAAAAGTTGTTCAGAACGGTAAACAGTCTTATTGGGAGAAAAGAACATAATCCACTGCTGGAGAGTGATAGCAGTGTCTCGCTAGCAAATGATTTTGCGAATCACTTCTAAATCAATACAATTAGAGACAACTTCCAAGAAGAACCATTGTTCATTCCTCCCACTAAAGACTGCAAACATCTAACTGCTTTTCATCCATTAAATGAGTCTCAGGTACTTAAACTAATACAATGGACAAAACCAACCTATTGTCCCATGGATCCCTTTCCCACCAGCTTACTTAAAGCTCACCTCGACTAGCTAATTCCTATTTGAACATCAATAGTGAATGAAACGTTAACTATGGGATCCTTTTCTTCTCAATGGAAAACAGCTACTGTCTGTCCTCTATTAAAGAAACCCGGTCTTGATACAGTTGTCAGGAATTATAGACCTGTGAATAACTTACCGTTTATGTCCAAAATCATAGAGAAGGGAATGCTGTTACAGCTGAATGAGCACATATTTAATGAAAATTTGTTACCTGATTACATTAGCGCTTATCGTGAAAGGTTCAGTACTGAAACAGCACTGATTAAGCTGGTCAATGACATCCTGATTAACATAGATAAGGAATTGATTACTCCTTTGAATGCCCTTGACCTCTCAGCAGCCTTCGACAGGGTTGACCACACTGTACTCTTACGTGTCCTGGAGAACCAATTTGGAATACAGGAAACGGCTTTGGAGTGGTTTTACAACTACTTAAATGGGAGAAAATGAAAGTGAGGGTGGGACAGTCTTTCTCTGAGGAAATGAAGCTTCCCTTTTCTGTCCCGCAAGGGATCTGCGCTGGCCAAGTGTTGTTTAATCTTTATTCATAAATACTTTTTGAGAATGCTGGCTTGTGATTGGTCAGTTACCCATGTTCTAATCCAGTGTAGAGACATAGGGTGTATGGAGAGCAACTTTTTGATCAACATGATTGTAAACACAGCTCTAACACTACAGTAAACAGTTTGTATAGGCTATAGGTAGGCCTGGGCCTTCAACTTTAATTTTTTTTTCAGTAACTGTCCAAATTATAAATAATATATTTTGGTTGACAGCAATGTTGCACATCCAAACAAATAATCAGCTTCTAGGCTACAAACGATATTTCAGGCCTTTTCAGAGAAATTAAAATGATTTCACGCTGACTAAGGTGTTTTACAGGCCTAGGCTCTAACGTTAGCTTTAAAAGCTTGTCAAACTATCGTGCGTCCGCTTGATTTTGGTACATCGCCGACAAGAAGAAATTATACAGCATTTCTTACCTCAGTAATAGACCTTTATCTGGGATGGGTAATAATATAAATACAGTTGTAAAATGAGTGATGAGCATGCACTCACTAACCTTAAAACTCATCTTTCATATTCCAGAAAGATAGCGTTGGCCCCACGTATTCTGTGCACTATATTTCAAAGAAATATACCTCCAAAATCATCTAGGGGATTTTCAATCGAAGAATAGAATAGGCCTTTATGCTATGGAAACGATGGCCGGGGGCTAGGCTACTGTCCAATATGCCGAGGCCTAATGACAAAGTACTGCATCAACAAACCTTATCCAAATTGCAGCATCCTACATTCTTTTTGTAAGAAAAGCTCAACGTCAGTAAAGAAATCTGTCTGGTTTAAGTTCCACTCGTAAAGAACAAGCTCTCTGCGATGACATTTCCAACCACTAACGTTAGGTCTAACGTTAACTTACAGCACAATTCAAGCAACTAGCGTGAGGCCCTAGCACATGATAACTGTTCTGGCTAGGCCTAAGCACGCTGGTTTTACTTTGATCAGAAACAGTATCAATATTGTCAGTGCACAGATGTAAACAGTTTTAGATCACATTTGAAAAGTCTCCTTTGCATCACAAAATCGCAAGATGGAAACTGCTTGCAAATGACACTCGGGTAAGGAGACTTCGTCTAGTACGAGACTACGAGTCTAATTCAAACTGACTCACCGTTCGAAAACAGCGTAACGATAAGTGAGTAGCCTAGGTTAAGGCTAGGACAAACGTTGGCCTAACGTTATTTGTTTTCAACAACGTAGCAGCATGTTAGTGTGTTGAACGTCACGGTGAGCAATATTGCAAAAACCACATATCCTCACGCTAGTAAGTCCTCCAAATGTAGTTTTAATGGAACTGTCAAGGTGGAGTACATTTCTAATTCAAACAGAGAAATCATTTCATATATGACCTCGCTCAAAATATTCCAAAAAATCCACATTCGAAAAGCGACGTCACAAAGTATGGCCATGTGTTTACAAACGACAAAGCTATAGCATGCAGCTTGTTATATAGCCTACATATTACATAGCTCGTAATTTAGCAGGCAGCCTATACGCAGTCTTATGTGCACTCTGCGAAAATTTAGTCAGTTTAGGAGAATAATTCATGATCAATGGAAAATTGTTAAAAAAGCAAGCTTTTCCACTTTTAAACGTCTCGAAATTAAAGTATTTATGAATGGGAATAAAGTCATGGTGCCCATGTCTCTACATCAGATTCGAACAGGCTATGACGTCACGCATATAGGCAGAGACCCTCAGCTTCGCCTCGGGTCTCTCAGCCCATATGCGTGACGTCATAGCCTGTTCGAATCTGATGTAGAGACATGGGCACCATTGACTTTATTCCCTAATTCAAGTACTTTACATGACTTTATTAATGACAACCTGCAGGGGAGGGAGGGGGTGTTGTCTCTGATTGGGTATGCTGATGATCACTCTTATTACAGTTACTTTAAATCATCTAGTACAGATGAAGAGGTTTTCTGTATTGGAATGCTTGAAGACAGTGCAAGGATTGTCAGCAATTGGATGAATGTTAATAGGTTGCAATTTAACTGTAGCAAAAGGAAGTATATTAAATTCTGCTCCTCAACTCAACTTCAGAAGTGTACTA